>BGPR01029173.1:0-19445 GCA_013235015.1 Araneus ventricosus | reverse complement strand
TAATAACAGTGTTATAATTCAAATTAGAATAAATTGCCCATAAAAGATCGAACATTTAACAATAATAACAGTGTTGTAATTCAAATTAGAATAAATTGCCCATAAAAGAGCGAACGTTTAAAAATAATAACAGTGTTGTAATTCAAATTAGAATAAATTGCCCATAAAAGAATTGCTCTGATTTTGCCCAGGAAATTCTTATTTTCGGTAAGTGCATATTTTGGAATGTCATTTTTCACAAGTAAGTGATCTATAACTCTAGTTTTGTCAGAAGTTATATACAGTCGAATTTCTATATATCGAACTTGAAGACTCCTGAAAAAAAATTCATCATAAAAATTTTAATATACAGAAACATATATTTAAATTTTTCCTCATTTTCTTACTAAGAACAATTATGCATAATAAACTCGTATTCCTTAAATTGATTATTAAACGTAATTAATTAATTTAATTATGTGATTATAGAAATTACATTAATTTTTTAGGATTAAAGAAGTCTCAAAAGAATAAAACTGTAAATATATTTAAGAAATATATTTAAAAGATGTACAAATGACAACGATTTTTCAAAATTGTTGATGCCATACTTGTCAAAATTTCATATTTCTTTTTCGTATCTTCATTTTTTATCCGTTTTCTACATCTTTTATTATTCTGAACTTTTCTGAATTTAAATTAAAAATTCGCTCCAAGTTAGGAAACGGATTCGTAGAGCAGATGCTAAGAATAGCATATAACTCACCGGCAAGTATCCATTGCTTTTTTTTTGTAAACGTCTTTCTATACGAGAATTTTTATTGCAGTAAGAGTCGGTGAATTTTTAAAAATTTAATTTATATTCCTCCTTATGAACGAAATCAATGGTTGCTTTTTGACCGTAATAGATGCACATAATTATTTTATACTAAAATTTTGTTCGATATATAGAAATTTTATTCGATATACAGAAATTATTTTCTATTGAAAATCCAAGATTTCTGAAAAAAGCTGTGTGTATAGAGATTTTCAATGTATTGAAGTTCGATGTTGAGGGTTCCCACTTTAATTGCTTGGTGGGTTCCGTCTCCCAATACTTTACAGCGGTGTAACGATTCTGGGCCGAGACAGTTGATGGCTTCAATATCTCGCCGTCCACGTGCTGGACTAAAACAAATTGCTATAAAGAGAAGGAGACGAAATTAATAACTATGATTTCATTGCTATTCATAGATATATACCCAAATAACGTTGAGGCGTCTTATTTAATCAAAGACAATTTTGGCTCCCTGTCGGAGTGCATTTGCAGATCATCTTAACAAAGCGAACGGGACAAATAGCAATACAGTCCCGTATGTACGGGCCGTATGGCAACGCTACATATCACCTAACATAAAACTGCACATAGTCTTATGCTGTATTGTGACGTCACTTTATTATTCATTCCAC
This sequence comes from Araneus ventricosus, assembly GCA_013235015.1. Classification (NCBI taxonomy): domain Eukaryota; kingdom Metazoa; phylum Arthropoda; class Arachnida; order Araneae; family Araneidae; genus Araneus; species Araneus ventricosus. Next base: position 18,017 of record BGPR01029173.1, on the reverse strand, counting down.
AAAATGCAAAGTGGAGACGAGGCGCATTTGACGTGTTTAATTTGGGCATAAATTGAGTCCAAAAAAACTGCGTTTTATGTCTGTGATTCTGATCATCACAGACGCGCAGTGTGGAAATACTAAGGGATAGTTGTCACTCTCACCAGAAGTGATCGTTGTGTGTTGCATTAAAAGCTTCATAAGACGAAATCCAAATAAAGCCATCAGGAAAAAATTACGTTGATACACTTTTGATTTCACAAGGTCGTAATCTTGCCGAAAAGATAAAAAGATCCGTCTTCGCCGCGAGGCGGTCACTCAGAGTAAGCAAAGAAGCTCTCAAAAGAAAGATAATGTTTGATATGGGAAAAGAATTACGTACTAACCGGAGGCGAAGTGCTTGCGGGCACGGAGTATGCGTGCTCTCTTTTTTTCAGTCTAAATGCTCTGAGATTTCAATCAATCACTCAAGTCCGATTAATGAAATTTTCATAAAATGAGATAGCAGCAGTTCGACTCCTCACTCTCATCCAGTGTTTATGCTAATCCTATATTTGTGCTGACTGAAAGTTCAAGGATGATTTCAAAAGCAAAAATTCGCGTGTCTTTACGCCTATAAAAACTGAAAATAGGTCGTCACGACTTGTTTACTGACGGATTTATCTAGATTTTTTTAAAAATAATGACAGTTTTCACTTGTTCTCACTGTTTTACAGTTCACGAAATGCAAATATCACTCGGCGAAATAACTGATTACATCTTTAGTTAGGATGAAACAATGTGAATGCAATCAAATAACTGTGGAAACACGGGTCATTCTCATGAAAAAGTTACAGATAGCTAAACAAAATTTAATTTACAAAAGTATGTGAAAAATCTTAAAAATTGCATGGATGTTTCCATTTAAGCTTACTAAATAACCTTATATTAGTGGCCAATAAAGTTTCTATTTTATTTTTCACTGTTTTTTATTGTAAAACTTTTGACCTTTTTACGAAGGAGACATGATAGTCAGCGGAACTTTTACATTCTAAAAGAAATCACAGTTGACTAACTATTGGGCAGATTAGGTACAGGTTTATTTTTTATAATTAAACAATAAAATTAGTTATTAAAAACCAGCGCAAGAAAACTTAGCATTTTAAAATAAATAGCACTTTTTAAATAATGGCACTGAGTGTGCATTAGTTAAATAATATTTAGAAACAATTTCAAATAAATGAAAGTCAACATTTTGCAGGAAAGTAATCAATTATATACTAGATTAAGGAATATCATTTATTTATTTATTAATAAACAATCTAGTAAGTCTCGTGTTAAGTTTTTTCCTACTCTCTTCTCTTCTGACTGCTTTGTCTTTTTATTTTTGATATTCTCATTTTTTCTAAAAAGTAAATTTAGCTATTAAATGTTTTTTACACATTATTGAAACTTTAATATTGTAAATATTCTATATGAATTGTTTACCTTAATTTTTTACGAGAATAAAATTTCAATTTTAATTTAAAAAAAATACAAAAGAAAATCACTAAATTTCAGAAAAAATATCTACCAAAGAACTTTTAATTGATATTATTTTAATTTATCTAACTGTATCATGATTTTTGAGATTTTGTCTCTTTCATGGACAATGCCGTCCTCTCTGTGGAGTTGCTGTGTCCACGGAGGAGACAAAAACTAAGTTTTGAATTTTTAAGTGCTTAAGTTTTTACGTGCCTAAAGTGGTACACTTATTTTTATTAAATTCGATGCTAAACCTAACAAAATTTTGTATTTTAATTATAAAAATTAGATTTTTCTTCACTTATTTATGATGTCCACGGAGTGGACGCTGAGAACTTTACCGAACTCTAAATGGAACAAATAAATTGGAATATATTCAATAAATTCGCAATAAAACGAAATTTTTCCTTAAAGAACAAATTGTCTTATAAACTCTTCCATGATGACTTGACACGAGCTGCCATTTATGATATTGTTTAAAGTTATTTTCTTTGCCCTTGGAGGGAAACTTAATTTTCCAGGGACAAAGTTTAAAAATTAATTCCTAAGTAAAGATTATATATTTTTAAAAAAATATGAAGTTAAACCTTAACTAGAGACTTTAAATTAGTTAATACTGAAGAAAAAAAGCAATTTTTTAAAAATTGTTTGAGTATCAGTAAAAATTATCTTGTGTTTCAGATGTAGGGGCGTCCACTGAGGGGACTTTTGTCTTATATTCATTGAAAAATTAGAGTTAAATAGTAAAACTATTTTAGTAGAAACGTATTGAATAGCTTTCTTAAACCTTAAATTATATATATAAACAAAAATATTGGACATTTCTAATTTTTATCACCCCGGGACAATAAAAAGCACTTTTTCGTGAGAATGACCCGTATATGCTACGGTTAAAATAAAAAAAATCTGGTTAGTATGAATAATAGCAGGTTATTATTCATATTAACCACGGTTATTAATAATAATAACCGATTAATCCCATTGACCGTAACAAGCGCACCAAATATTGCCTGTGCGTATTAAATTAGATTGACGAAAACTAAAAAAAGGCATATTAAGAATAAGTATGCCGAACAAACTGAGGCGAAAGATATTTTTTTGCTTTTATAGTTTTCAGGATATCACCCACCAACAAACGTCATTCTCCTAACAAAAACATGCACAGAAATTTCATTTAAGAAATATAACAATAAAAGTTTAAAAAATGGACGTGAAGCTTCCTTTCAGTACAATTGTACTGTAAAGGGTGTAAAATTACTTAGTGTGAGTACAAGAGACAACTCTGAATTGGACAGTCAACATGTGTGCACGGATTTCTTTCTTTTCTTCATTTTCATTCTGTATCGGATTCCGTTCCTACCTAAGGAAATCAAAATGTTTCCGTCCATCGCAGCTCGGTTTTTTGCCAGATTAAAGTAGTGAAATAAATAATTACTACTAATCGACCGAGCGAAGCGACGTTTCCGTTTCTGCTCGACCGTTCAGCGTTTCGTCTGTCTGTAAATTTGTTTGTTACGTAGTCACGTCCAAACGCGTTGATCGATTTTCTTCAACTTGTCACTAGGGTTCTTTGAGGTCATACCAAACGATATATATGTAAAAATGTTTTTTTGATTCCGTTTCAGGAGGGTGGCTGTTTCAATGTTTCGGAGAGTCAATGGCTAGTTTAACAGCTTTAAAACATTTGAATCATTTTGGTAAAGGCGAGATATTTAATTGTAATTTTGTTAATACTGATGAAAGCAGACATTTAATTGCAATTTTGTTACTGCTATTAAAAGCAGACCTTTAATTGAAATTTTGTTAATGCTGATAAAAGCAGACATTTAATTGTATTTTTTTTAATACTGATAAACGTAAATATTTGTGTTAATAATTCGCATTGAAAAAAGGAAGATAAGATCATAGTTCCATGTTGAGAATTTCTTTTTCCTGTTTAGTTAAATCTGTTAAGTTTTTCTCTCTTCTTAAGAGTATGTTTTTTCAACAATTCTTGCCATGCAGACCATACTATAAAAATTTGAAAACCGCCTCTACTCTCGAGCATACAATTTTCTACAACTTTGTTCAGTACATTTTTTATATAACTTTATTAATAAGTTAACACAGTCAAACCCCGTTATGACGGACCCTCAACGGACCGACTCAGAAGTTCGTCTTAACCGAGGTTCGCTGTATCCGTATTTGCAAAAAAAATGCCATAAAATGCTAAGATACTACTTCTATAATAAACTTTTTAATAACATAATATTTTCATTAGTAATTAGGGACAAACCAAGTATTAAATAATATACTCAATAATAAACAAACTAAACATTTACCTTTTTTTATAATTATTTGCTAATTCACTACATTGAAAAAAGATGTTATTTTTGGTTGAAAAGTTTTCAATTTTATATACAACTCGTCAATTTTTTTATCCACTATTTTAAACAGGCCCACAACAGGTTCGTCGATGTTTTCTGTGGCAAAAAATTGTTCAAAACGTTTTTGCATCTGCAATTGAAAGCCATGGTTCGTCTTGTTCTTCTTCCATATCTGAAGAATCTACAATAGAGTTGTTTTTTCATTTACTAATGCTACGATATATTCCTCACTCACTTCTCCAGATGTAATTACATCGTCGTCACAACATTCGAAATGTTCGATTTCATTTCGCGAAAAAGCATTCACTCCGTGCTTTTCTGCTCCGATAGAAAAAGTTTTTCGCTTGCCAACGTTAGACATGATCACTGCAAAGTTCACAGAATGATAAGCTAAGCAATTAAACAAAAATGGCAGAGAAAACACGTGATTGCTCCTGGGTCGTCTGACCAGAAAGTCCCCCCCTTCCCTGGTTGACACTAGGCCAGGTGTCCTTTGTCCCATTTATGGGGTTAGCAGCGACTCTAACAAAGGTACAATAGGCGAGGAATGCGGTCTCTGAACCAGAGTATTTCATGCAAAACGGGTAATTCTTGTAGAAGTTGGGTTGACTTGAGAACACTTAGTAAAGAATGTCCCTTTGGGCAAGTGAAAAGTTTGAAGTTTTAGAAATTTTCAGTTCGCTATAACCGAGTCTTTAGCGTTTGCTGTTCGTTGTAAACGCATGAAAATACATTATTAACATAGGGTTTCAGTTTGGACCATGTAAAAGGTTCGCTGTAACCGAGGGTTCGTTATATCCCTGGTTCGCTATATCGCGGTTCGATTGTATATTTGTTTTGTAAATACAGGGAATAAAATGTGTTTTAAATAATAGGCAATGAAATTTTGCAGGGAATAAAATTTGTGCATGATGTAGGAGTGCAATATTGTGCGTTGATTGGTTTAAGATTGTTAATATAGCTTTGTTAGATAGTGAATATATGTGGGGACAAAGCAGGTACCTCCTCGAGGGACAAATGATGACGTCTGGTGCCCATAGAAACAATATCGTCTTCAAAATGAATCACAACATTGGATAAACTCTTAAAGACTGCGAGGAAGAACCGGTCTCAGATTTTTTCAGGGGCAAAGCGAGGTCTGCTGTAGGCAGAATGGCTAGTAATATATAAGCAACTCGCCAAGTAAAATTATATTCAAAGAACTTCCCTCAAATTTTCTTTTTGAGTGGCGGACAAGTACATCGGTGGGCCATGAATACATTAATTTTTATATTTCTCATTTTTCCCAGTACTTTTTTTTTCTGCGAATGAATATTTTCATGGCTAAGAAACTTCAAGAGGTTAGTTCTAATTTATCTTAACTAAAATGACCAGATATCCCGGATTAGCTCTCACAGTTCCAGATTTTGACTGAACATTGAGTCCTGGTTTTAAGTTAAATATCCAGAAGAAATGTTTAAACAGACAAGCATTTCTTCTGGATTTAGATTTTTTTTATTTATAAGTAACTAGCTCGTGTTATAATAATAATAAAAAATGAATCATCAGAATTCTGAATGAAGAAATAAAAAAAAAAATCTTTTTTAAAAGTAGCTTCTGAGGAATTCTACCCCTCAACTTTTAAATGTGCATGGAATGTAGTCTTCGTAGCTTAGAAAAGAATGTCGACAGTCTGGTTTATTAGAATCACTGCATATGAAACATTCCTTCCGGTCGCCATTCACTCGGCGCTGTCAGGAGCAGGATAATTTGGTGAAAGAAAGTTCAAGAAATTTCAATTCCTCGAAAATTAAAATGGGAACTGAATCTCCGGATGTTCGAAACGTGGCGGAAAAGTCAATTTCCTTCGAAGAAATTCATCTGGCTTCCTTAAGCGATAACAATACCTCTCTTTCTGTCAATAGTCGATGACCTCATGAATGGAACCCGAACATTTGACTAAATGAGTTGTCTGATTTCGAAACCTTTTCACGACTGATAAATATCACATTCTATTCTAATGGGCGGCTTTCGAATTCTATTGATTTGACCTTTGGATAAAAACCTTTCATCTCCTCTGGCCAGATATGACTTCATTCGCTCCTTGCATTGCTGGAGCTTTAAAATAAACACTCCGGGATACAAAGTTTAGTGCTAGGGATGGCGGTTACAGCGAAAATAATCCGTTTAGTGCTAGGGATGGCGGTTATTGCGAAAATAATCCGTTTTCGGTTATTCAGATTTTTTTTCACCGGTTTAACCTGGCTTTTATAACCGCTCAAAATAACCGGTTTTTGAAATAACGGTTTTCGATTTTATTTTATTAAAAAACAAACGCCGTTTCTGGACAAATTTTTTTTATTAATATTGTTTTTACAAAAAATCAATCCATTGGCCAATATCTATCTGCTCTTAAAGACTCTTTCAGTTATCCGCCAATCAACAGACGCCTCGAAGAAGCGGTTGTCGTTAACTGGCCCAAGATGATGAAATTCAAAGCTTCATAACTTGGTAAATTTTAGTCTAATCGAACATGACATAGAGCCTATCTTCTGATCAGGTTTCTTTTACCCGGTTATTGGATTTTAAAAAACTAACCGGTTATAACCAGGACAAAAAAAAAAAAAAACCCGAAAAAACCGGTTAACCGAAACAAAAAAAACGGTAGGTTTTTCCCATCCCTACTTTGTGAAAGATAAAATTCACCCGGTCCAAGCTCACGCTCTCTTAAAAAGCTCATAATGCAATAAATCCCAGAAAACAGTTTTTAAAAACACACTTTTATTAGGGTACTGAAACGCAGAATTTTTTTATTTTAATTTTTTTCTACTTTTAAGTTTTTAATTTATAATCCGCTGTTATAAATATTATGGAATCTTGTAATCAACCTTTCTCTCAAATTCACCACCAGGTGGAGCCAAAGGTGTGAAATCAAAATTAAACGAAATTAATCGATTAATTAAATTCTGAAAATATTAAAATAGTTTATTGTCATCGAGAATCGACGGGTGAGCAAAATTTCAGAACTCCAGCGAATCAGAAGGCGAGTGAAAAATCGATCGCGAGATTTCATCATTACAAACACGAAGCAAGTCAAGTTTCATAAAAGTGCAAGATAGTATTAAACTTTTCCTAACGAGCATTACTTATCCTCTGCCTTCTGGCTGGTGCAGGTGCTATGGCACTAAACCATCATCCCCTGACACAATGGAACTAATCTACAGTAGAGTCTCCCTACAACGAAGTCTCTCTACAGCGAATTTCTCCTTATACCGAAATTTTTAATCGGAATGTTAAATAACATTCAAAATATTCTCCATATAACGAAGTGGTTGTCTCCCTATAACGAATTTTTTCAGAGGTTTATCTCGATTTTTGTCATTTTTGAAGAAAGTTGATAGTTTCTGTGCAACCAATTCGCTCACACGTGCCTGTTTCTGGAACCACACACTCTTCAAATGTGAAAATTTTTCTGAAAATTTAACATCACGAAATGCAAGGAAATGTAAAATAACGGAATTTTTCAAGCAAAATAAACGTAAGTACATACTTATACAAATTATTCTCTAAATTGGTGAATTGTCTTAACTTTTGAGCATTTTATTCATACAATAAAAATTAGTATAATTTTAACAAATTTATAATATATATTACTTTATTTTTAATTGAAAATCATAATTAAATACATTTGAACTCATCGCACATATTGAAAAGTTTGGAACATTTACTTAATTAACTGCAAAAATCTCTAATTTCCGTGTAACGAAATTTTCTCTATACCGAATTTTTTAATTGGAACCAAGCGATTTCGTTATAGGGAGACTCCACTGTATATGTTTTCTGTTCACCCTGTTGATGGTTTTAATCCTCTGTGTCTTAAATTTACAATGTCTCTTGAAAATCGAAGTAGTATTTTCTCAATACGAGGTATTTGCTTATAAAATAGAACTTCTATTAACCGTCGGGATCAGAGCTAACCGAATAGATGGATAGCAGAAATCTCTTAATGGATATGAATAGTCACGTGATTCACTGCTGGATTGGGACTTTACAAGTGAATAATACAGTCGACGCTCGTTATAACGACCACACATTATAAAGACCATTCCATTATAACGACCAGTGTTAAAATCCCCAACTGTGTTTCCCTATGCACTCTATGTTATTTTACTTCCGGTATAACGACCGTCCAGTGTCGTCTAATCCCAACACAACGTCCGAATTCAGAGGGCACTCTTCCCGGTATTTTTCCAAAATTCCCTTATTTTCTACTTTAAAATCTATTTTAGAAATATATTTTTAATTGATAAAATTTTATTTTTAATAAATAAATAAAAACATTTTATATTAACATATAATTTTAATTGATAAAAACTAATTTGAGTATTTAGTTGGAATCTCTTTAAAAATAGCTTATTTTTACGGAGCAGCTAAAAGTGCATGTGTACATTTTTTAATTATATCCACTATAGCGACCGCTCGTTATAAAGACCTTTTGCCGGGGGACGCAGAGGGTCGTTATAACGAGCGTCGACTGTACATGCATATAGCATTTAATTTTACAAAATGATCAATATAAACTTCGATATAAGAGTAGCAACGTACAGAAGTTTTATAACTATTACTACAGTCGACGCTCGTCCCCCGGCAAAAGGTCTTTATAACGAGTGGTTGCTATAGTGGATATAATTAAAAAATGTACACATGCACGTTCAACAGTTCCGTAGAAATAGGCTATTTTTAAAGAGATTCCAACTAAGTACTCAAATTAGTTTTTATCACTGGTATTAAAAATAAAATTTTATCCATTAAAAATATATTTCTAAAATAGATTTTAAAGTAGAAAATAAAGGAATTTTGGAAAAATACCGGGAAGAGTGTCCTCTGAATTCTGACGTTGTATTGGGATTAGACGGTCGTTACACCGGAAGTAAAATAACATAGAGCGCATAGGGAAACACAGTTGGGGATTTTATCAGTGGTCGTTATAATGAATGGTCTTTATAATGTGTGGTTGTTATAACGAGCGTCGACTGTAATTTACTTTTTGCTTTTTAGACGATGACGGATAACAGAAACTGGTGGTTAAACGAGTGACGTTTAATCGAAGTTTCACTGTAAATAAATATAAGACAATGCGGGGCATTTCATTCAAATTCGAGACAAATCTGTGACACCTCTTGACTTTTGTCGAAATCTCATACAGAACAGCATTCCTGTTGTTTCTTATTTTGAATCCACTCAGATAAGTGACGCATTGATAAAGTTAAACTGGTGGATTCCTTAAACCTATTCGTTGTTCAATCTCAATTTCTAAATAATTTTCATTTTGTCTTTTATTGATCTATTACAGCGTCTTCAAAAGTGTGGTCCTCGAGGCACAGCTTACTAAATCTAGGCATTGCAATGGTGGAAAAAAAAAGCTACCAAAATGTCTTCATTTTAATACTGTGTTCATTATTTTAAGTGCACGTAAATAACATCAGCAGAACTGTTTGGAACTCTCTTTTGTTTAATTTTGCTCGTCAATCATGCAGTTGCTTTAGAATTTCATCTTGGAACAAAGCTTTTTAAATTCTTTCTTCTTTCGCGCTTAAATGTTTTCTCGACCTTATTTCCATTCGAAATATTTTTAGCCATACAGAGCGCGTTCAGTGTAAATCTTTATTAAAATTGGAATACCATGGAAATGAATCATTAATCTCATTGATAAATGAAAAAAAATTGGAATAGCATGGAAACGAAGCATTAATCTCATTGATACATAACAAAAAAATTGGTATACCATGGAAACGAATCATTAATCTCATTGATAAATAAAAAAATTGGATTACGATGGAAACGAGGCATTAATCTCATTGATAAATAAATAAAAAAATAAATTTACCCTGCGCAGATATTCTTATTTGCGTAGTTGCAATTTTTGATTTTTTAAAAGTAATTTTGAATACTTTAACAACTGGTTTATAATTTTTTTTACTTACTACATTTTTGTCTTAGAAGAATGAAAGTCTTTCATTGAAGAAATTGTAATTAAACAATTAATGAGTTTAACACTTAATTTTCCCCTCTTTTCTTCTAAACCCATTAGTTATTATTATTTGCACAACTGTTGTTGAAAAGTAAAAAAAAATCACGTACAGTAGGGCAGATGAATTTTATTGATTACTGTTGAAAATTTGCATCGTAAAATCAAATAGAAGTTTGTGCTGGCACTAGAAAACTGATAGACGCATTTGGGCTGCAACGCACAGTCAAGAATTCAATAGGCTCTATGAAACGCCAGGACTCCGTATTTAAACAACAATTGAAACTAAGGATATCGATCCGAGAAACCTAAGAAACGAGACTCCTCAACAATGTTGTAAAATTCTTTTTTACAGATTTTATTCTTGATTGGTTTGTTTCGCAAAAGAGTTTAAGTAAGTTGGGTTATGATATTTAATCAAAAATAGGTCATGTTATTCAACACAAATTTGTTGAAAGTAGGCTTCAGTAATCTTTCAGTTACAGATTCTTCTTTTTTATTAAATGGGTTTGACAATTGCGTAACTTCTGTTAAAAAAATGTGGTTACAAGAATGTGCAAGATAGAAGCACAGACGAGGCGACCTTGCCAGTGTTTTAAAATAAGTAAATAAACTTGTTTATTCAGGTCATGGTCTACATTCTTTAAAGTTCTAGTATGTAAATATTTAAAATTCTTTGTTTTCGGCCCTTCTTAAAAGGAGGAGCTTTAAATCCGGTTTCTAGAAACCGGTTTTTCACAAACCAGATATTTCGACAAAAAAAAAAAAAAAAAAAAAATAATTGTCTTAGTTTAGAATTATTTTTTTTTCAAAAAACTGGTTTAAACAACAGTGTTGTATGCCTGAAGTTCGAATGTTTTATTTACCGAATTGAATACATCGAAGTTCATATCAACACTGTAAGAAAATTATATAATATTATAAATTCTCAAAACTGATCGATGTTTTGAAATACGATACGTAAAAACTCTGACTCATATTAAAATGTTAACAAAGAATTGAATGTTGAAATATTGAAACTTGAAATTTTAGGAAAGAATCGAGTCCATTCGCATGACGTCACAGTGACACGACAATATTTATTGCGCATGTCCTCTGATAACCGACAGCTAGCTCTCTTATGCTGAGCTGTGAAGCCAGGCCTTTATTTCCGTTATAAGATGCAAAATGGATTAAAAAATTCAAGAGGCGCGGCGCATGGTTTAATTTTGGAATACATTCTTTAGTGTGAATTCATTCCAACAAGTTGTTAAAATTATTAATATAAAAAAGTTTGCACGAAACAAGTGGAGACGGCTTAAAAATTTATATTCAGTGCCAATATGGTAATATGAAATCCGCCAAAGCCATCTTTTTCATTCAGTGTTTTATGCTATATTCAGTGCCAATATGGTAATATGAAATCCGCCAAAGCCGTCTTTTTCATTCAGTGTTTTATGCTATATTCAGTGCCAATATGGTAATATGAAATCCGTCAAAGCCATCTTTTTCATTCAGTGTTTTATGCTATGAGCAGTAATATTTATTTGGATAATACAAATGTATTGAAACATCATCTATCTCTACTAATAATAAAGGGAAATATGTGTGTGTAAGTGTGTCTGTGTGTAGGTCCTCTACAGGGCAGACCGCTAGACTTAGAACTACGAGATTTGGCACAAACATACTTTGAAGGGTGGGAATGTGCGCCTCGGTGCCCTCTTTTTGAAATTTTAATTAATTAAAAATTAGGCGAAATTTCGGCGTTTTTCCTTAATAACGTTACAAGAACGACTACAAAAGTAATTAATTGCACGGAAATATGATTGGTATCACAGAAAAGCTAGTTTTTTGAATTTTAAAGTGGCGTAAAAATGATGGTGTTTGTTCAATAACATGCTCCGAAGTTACTGAGGAAAAACGTTAGCATTTCGATTATTTTTTTAATTAGTTAAGAAACTAATTGAAATTTCGAAAACTCCTTTCTCCCTCAGCACTTACTTCCCACTAAGTGCAAAATGGTCCGGTTTGAGCAATTTGGGCATCATACGTCACTAGATTTACCGATAGTATGGCAGACTAAAAATATCGCCATGTTAAAAAAACACAAACTTTCAGCCTGATGATTATCAGAACGTGATGTTCAAAGATCGTTTTGGGGTATAATTTGTGCGGTTTAGGGGGAAAATATTCGTTTTATTCTCTTTGATTTCTCTCGAACTTTTATTTTTTGAAATAACTTGCTCAGCTCGGTGGTACCGTGTGAATAGCTGGGCCTCAGATTCCAGGATAAAATCTTTTGATCTCTTTTCGGTCTTTTTATTGCTAGAGACGGAAATTCCTCATCCATAGGCAACGCATTTAACCTTCCAGGATTGTGTAAAAGGATTTTAATTTTATGCCTTCAAAAATAAACATTCAGTTTAAAGATTTATACTTAATAAAACAAAAATAAACTATTATTCTTTTAGCCTGCTGACATGAATGATTATACAAATCACTCTGAATAACGTGGCATTTTTACGCCAAAAATAATTAATTTGTGTTTTTAAATCTGAAGAATTGAAAGAGATGCGTTCTTAAGATTTGTAATCTTCCTACAAAATTGAACTAGCTGTTTCAAGAAGGAATAGAAACATTACGTGCAGTGGCGAATCTAGGATTCCGGTCGGGGGGGGGGGGGGTGAGGTCATAAAAACTTTGTAACGTGGTGATGAATGTCAAACTTCAAGGCTAAAGTAAACCAAAACTCTTTAACTTTACAGACTTGACTCACCTGGCAATAAGAATCATAAAGAACACTACAATACTTTCGATAATTTAATAAAAATTACAATGAAATAACTACCCAAAAAATGCCTTCGACCGCGTCAATGCTACAAGTACAAGTGGAATGACTACAAAAGTAGCAAAGTTTTCGAGCCTGTCAAGCCAGAAAGCAATGTTGAAATGTTTTTATTATTTTTTATAGAGAGAAATTAAGAAAAAACAGTTAAAATGATGTTAAATGAAATCAAGAATTCTGGCTTGGCTCTGGGGGGGGGGGGCTATAGCCCGATAGCCCCCCAGGATTCGCCACTGATTATGTGTATATAAAGAACAAATATCTCAGGAAGCTTAATGTAAGTCCAGACATGAGGTGACATCTATGTTAGTTTGATCCTAATTGTATAAAACTCAGCTCCATGAAGCGAATTCAAGGATCGCATTCAAACGGTCTTCCATTTGAAAAGTTGATCATGGCGATGAGTATTTGTTAGATTTCATTACAAATTATTACAATGAAATCTATAAATTATTACTATAGCGAAATTATTTCAATGCTGTTTTCGTTAATAAGGACGTGGAGCTAAAACTATTATAAAAATGGAATTAAATGTAAAATCAAAAATAAATCCTACGAATGTTATTAACTGTAGTCGAATAGTGTGACTCCCCTGTGTGTGTCGTGAAGCTGAACTGTCTTTAACAAAATTCATAAAACCTTCTTTGTGCGAAAGAATGTTTGCGGAGGGGGGGGGGGGCTCCCCCACCCCACGCGGCCCCACTCAAAAATAAAAAGACGAATCAAGTGGTACGGGAGGAAATAAAGGTTGGGAAATGTAGCCGCTCACTGTTAGCTGTGAAAAATGCAACTGCAATCATTAAGTAAACCACTGATGTAAAGAATCTCATATAAAAGTTTAATTCAAAAAACAATAAATGAGAAATATAGAAAGTTTTTTTACTTCCAGAAAAAACAGTTTTTGGTTTCGTTGCCTTTTTTAACAGCTAAAAAAATTGTGTGTAAAATTCGACGATTCAATTCATATTGGAATTTTAATCATTTATTATCAGATAAATTGCATTAGAAAAATGCTGAACAAAATCAACATTCAATAGATATTGAAAATCAATAATAATAAACATATGCTTTAATAACAGATAATCAAAACTATATGGCACACACTTTAAGCATGTTTGAAATTTATTGTATTCTGTTCTTATCGGCTTATTACTCTTAAAAAACTAACTGTATGCTTTTTAAGTTTTATTTTTATATTTTGCATTTTTCTGAATTTGATGAACTTTTAATTTAATATTAGAGTTAGTTCACGTGACGCTACTATTGCCTAACAACGTTACAGTACAAATCAACTAATTAATATCATCTTGCGTTATATTGTAATGGCACATCCTTTTTCCTCTCGAGTAATGCGCTAGGGGTTTCAAAATGAAACTGTCTTGGTGCATTTTCACTGGAGTCTGAATAGACTCTGTTATCAGTTAATAAATTTCACTGTTGTATGATTTACAGGATTGAAACGTATTTCTGCTGTAACTATTTTTATCCAAGGTGAATGCCTGTAATTCCGTCTATTATAAGAGGATCATTTCTTTAATTTTCGAAATCAGAGTTTGTATCCTAAGAATTTAAAACATGCAAACCCTGTAAATTAAAACATATACAGTGGCTCCCAAAAGTGTTCGTACACTTACGATTTTCAATGAAATAGAGTTCTATCCATTAATTAAAATTAATATTTCAGAATAAGTATTTGTTAATAAGATCTATAATCTATTCTTAACAAATCTACATGAAATATTTTAAAAACATAGTAAAACTTTATTTTTAAGAAATAAATAATCAAAAAGTAACAAAAACTTTATCTCACAAAAGTCTTCGTACACTGAAATATTTTCGGATAAATTCATAATTTAAATTATCGTCTGTCGCTTTATTTTTATTTTTGCATTGTGGTGGCATTTAAAAAATCGTTTGGCTTTAATTTTTGCTTGCTTACACCGTAATATTCTATTTATTATTTAAAAATGGCTCGTAGTCATAAAGAAACAACAATCAGCATTCGAAAATTGATTATTTTTCATCATAGCAGTGGTAAATCAGTTCGGAATATCGCTAAATTAGTTAATTTATCCCATTCTACAGTGCAGTATGTGATAAAACGCTTTAAAGAAGAAAATTGGATCGAAAACAAGGTAAGAAAAGGTCGACGGGCAAAGTTAACAAAACATGATCAGAGATTTATAATTAGAAAATTTCTGAAAAACACACGTTTGAGTGCTTTAAAAGTTTCAGCAGAGTTTAATTAAAAATTTTCTACTTCAATTTCACCTGAAACTGTTCGATGAGTTGTTAGAGCAGCTGGATTAAATGGGCGTTCTGCCCGTAGAAAAGTTTTTGTTAGTGCGATAAACAGAAAGCTTAGGCTTTCCTTCGCAAAATCAATGTTAAATAAACCCGAAACGTATTGGAATACTGTCTTATTTGCAGATGAAAGCAAATTTAACATTTTTGGTTCCGATAGACGTATAATGGTATGGAGAAGAAAAAATGAGGAACTTAATCCCAAGAACTTAGTTGGAACAGTTAAGTATGGCGGTTTAGGTGTCTTTGTGTGGGACTGCATATCAGCATCAGGACTAGGTAATTTGGTATTTATTGATGGCGTAATGAATCATGCTCTTTATTTAAATATTTTAAGAGACAATTTAAAATTATCAGCCCAAAATTTGGGTATTGGAAACTTTTTTTTTTTTTTTTATCAAGATAACGATCCTAAGCACACGGCTCTCAACGTTCGCCTCTGGTGTCTCTATAATTGTCACACAATTTGAAAACACCACCTCAATCGCCATATTTAAACCCAATAGAACACATTTGGAGAGAACTGGAGGTTAGAGTATGGAAACACGACATTAAAACAAAGAGCGAACTAAAAACAGTAATGATGGAAGAATGGATGAACATTGATACAGGAATTACAAAAAAAACCTAGTGAAAGCTATTCCCAAACGTTTTAAAAGCTGTTGTGGATGCTAAAGTATATCCTACGAAATATTAATTTAAGGAGCAATTAAAATATTTACTAATATGTGGAGATTTTTTTAAAGTGTACGAACACTTTTGTGAGATAAAGTTTTTATTACTTTTTGATTATTTATTTCTTAAAAATAAAGTTTTACTATGTTTTTAATATATTTCATGTAGTTTTGTTAAGAATAGATTATAGATCTTATTATTAAATACCTATTCTGAAATATTAATTTTAATTAATGGATAGAGCCCTATTTCACATTGAAAATCGTAAGTGTACGAACACTTTTGGGAGCCACTGTATATGCGTAAGCTTCGAAATTCTTATTGAAATCTCTGTTACACATTATATCTTTTGAAATCCTAAGAACTGTGGACAAAATATGCATTTAATGTATCATGATTTATAGATATTTGTCCAAGACTGATTATTATTAAAATATATCAGTTCCAAAAGTATTAATTTTTTGTTTCCTTTTAGTATTTTCAAATGTTGGAAATATTCCTCTGCTCGCCAAAGAGCGCTCAGTGAAAAATATGGTAACCTCGACTTTCGGAATGCGGCTTTGCTATGAAACATAGCGCCTCTTTTATAGAAATAATCAATAGACATAACATTTTCTCTTTATTAGTTAAGTACACTCAAAGTTAAAAGTTGAATGAGACTCGGTTTTTACGAAAGGAAATTTTATACTAACGAATTTGACTGATTTGGTTAAAAATCGATACTGTCGTGCTGCAGAAGTCAGTTTTAACGTTGAAAGTCTGTTTTCACATGTTAGTTCAAAGGAATTTTCTTTTCTCCTCCGTTGGATAGCCTTCTCCTTATTACATTATGGAAAAATGTATTTATGATTGTGAATTTACAATAAAATAAAAAAGAAACAAAGCCTCTATGTAGATACTATCGATATTTTTCTTGAAAGATATAACATGTAAAGTAAAGTAAAAAAGTTTTGTCATTTCTTTTTGAATAATATGAATACTGTTATGCAAAGCACCTTTTAATTTTACTTTAAGATAGGATTTCAAAATAATATGGGTTTAGTTACTCAGTTTTGACGTTTTAAATACTTAATTCAGCTTGCTTAACGCATCGATAAATGAATCTTCTCCTTCTTACGCAAATGTGATCAAAGTGGCCTCAATTGTAAAAATTCCATTTGGATACTACTGTACTTTGGATAGTACTGTTGAATTTTTATTTTTAATAATTTTTTAATTTCATCCCTGATCTTTTTTTCTTTTGTTTTTCCATGAAATTAACTTTATTCGAATTCATTATGTTCTATAAAATCTTTTACAAATTGAAATAAATTTTCGGTTTTCTTCAGAAAATTAATCAATTTTCCAGAGGAATTTTGAGGTATACAAATTTCGAACCATTCATAAAAACTAAGTATTCAAAGTTGTGTGGAAGTATGGACATTGTGAAAAGAACATCAGAGACAATTTTTCCAAATATATGTAAGAAACAGCAAGCATGTCAGACTCACTGACCCAAGTCGTAGTCCATAATATATGTCTTTACGACTCAGCCAATATAATGGTATGTGTAATGAGAATTCCGTACATTACGC
Source organism: Araneus ventricosus (assembly GCA_013235015.1). Lineage (NCBI taxonomy): Eukaryota > Metazoa > Arthropoda > Arachnida > Araneae > Araneidae > Araneus > Araneus ventricosus. The sequence goes on along the minus strand of BGPR01029173.1, from coordinate 785 downwards.
TTGATTTTCAAAATTTCTTCCCCCTATTCATTTCGAAGGAGAAGAAAGGGCGTTAAGTCGCGATGCAGTCAAACCCGATATAACGAACCCTCAACGGATCGATCCAGAAGTTTGTTATAACCGAGGGTTCACTATATCCGATTTTTCAAATATGGCTGCACAAGATTTCCTATAATCCTTAAATGCATTTCCTTGTTGGATAAGTTACTTTCACTAAATTGCAATTAGTAATGGGCTATATTATACTAAATAAATATTTGTTTTTAAAAATATTAATCAGTGAAATCAATTGCGCTTACACTTATTTCTCTAAAGTATGGAAATAAGTGGTGATTTTTCATTAAAGAGCTGAAACCCAGCTTGAAAAGTAGTAATTTTGCTTTACTCTATCCAAATCCCTTGCTTTTGAAGATCATTAAAAGTATTTGAAAATACATTAACGGTATAGGAGTTCGGTTGCGATCATTTTAAAAGTTCGTTCTAACCGAGGGATCATTATATCCCGGGTTCATTATACCAGGGTTTGACTGTATATCGTAAGATAATGGGCTTTTAGAGTTAGATGACAGGCGTAGACAGTTTTGCCACGTGATTATGATAGCACGTGAATAGACCCCATTAGGCTGGACATTCACGAAAGCTCCACTCCACGCCACGGTTTCGCGCCAAAACCGGTCTTCAGTGCGAAAAACCGATGAAAATTGGCGGGGTGTCGAAAGTTTGGAAGTCCAACTTGTCGTGAAACCTTTTTGGACTGTCGGGTCCTAAATGCTGAAATTCGACCG
>BGPR01029172.1:8674-19446 GCA_013235015.1 Araneus ventricosus | reverse complement strand
AAGCCCACGAGATCGAATAGTATTTACAAGCTTCACGACTGCATCAAGCACGGGTTTCATATTCGGGTTTTGATTAAAGAGCCCAAGAAATCCAGATTTTTTCCTGTCATATTTGGTGCTCCATCGGTCGTAATATTACATGTATTTGTTCTAGGCACTTTCAAAGTTAAAAGCCCTTCCTGAAATTCACGAAAAATATCATATCCCTTTGTAGTTCCCTTTATAGAACGCATGCACGCCAGTTCCTCGGTAATTTCAAAGTTCTCATCAACACCTCTTATAAATAATACTAATTGCGCAGTATCATTTATATCAGTGCTTTCACCCATAGCTACGGAGCAAAATTTAAACTGGCCAATCTTTGACTCTAATTGTGATGTCAAATTTTTATCGATGGCTTCGATTCTAGAAGTCACCGTTTTTCGAGATAAGCTTACAGTCTGAAAATTATTTTTCTTGTCTGGACATAAAACATCACAAACTTGGAGCATTCATTGTTTAACGAACTCCCCATCACTGAGAGCTTTATTATTTTTAGCAATATTGTATGCTACAATGTAACTTGCATGTGTAGCTGCTTCTTGGATAGTGTTTACCTTCTTGAAAAAATTTTGTCGGCCTGATAATTTTTTACAAAGACTTTCTACCTTTTATTTTCTTTCATATTCGGACATTGCTTCGTAATGGGAATTCTTATGCTTAGATGTGAAATGACGGGAAATGTTATATTCTTTGAAGACTGTTACAGCTTCATTGCAGATGAGACACACTGGTTTATCTTTAACAACTGTAAAAAATATTTCCAAGTCCATTCATCATTAAAAGCGCGGCACTCTGAATCAACTTTACGTTTTTAGTAGCCATTTTGGGGTTGAAATATTTTACGAATAACCCAAGCAAGCACTAGCTACGCTATACTTTTAATACTTTCACCACTATTCACAATGAGCTATATGTCCGAAATCTTTCCATACGCAATCAATAATATTAAAACTCGCGCCAAAAGAAAAAGCCGCTGGCTGGAGCTTAAAATGCGCAGTCTGCCACATGTGAGGTCTAATTCACCTATATTGGATTCCCATATGTCTGTTCCCCGAGAAAGAGATAACGCTTGTTGGCGCCAGTCTACAGCTATAACTAACCACGAACTTTCGCTTTTAACACTTTACCGATTGAAAGCTGTCTGTTTATTGATAGCTTCTATAGAATATGCACTGCGAGTAATGTACAGAAACACATCGTTGCGATGTGGTTGAATGCGAAGAACAGAATGATTTTCAACAGAAATGAAACTGGAAATACCATCAATAAATCAAATAAAAAAGAACATTACAACCAGAGGGCGCGAACGAAAGGCAGACTCACTGGCGCCAACACTGTCTGTGCTTGCTATTTCCGTCGATTTATGTTTTGTAGAACAAAAATAGAGAAAGTAAAAAGATCATCAGTCCTTTGAAAAAAAGGAAGAAAAAAAATAATATTTAAACAAAGTAGAAAAGGAGATGCATATATAATATATAAATCATATTTTCTTTTAATTTCCGTCGGACCGGCAAACTAAAATTCTATCCGCGGGCCGGATAAAACTTTCCGGCGGGCCGGAGTTGGCCCGCGGGCCGTAGTTTGCCCATGTCTGTGTTAGGAGTATACGAGAAAGTTTAGGGGAGACCCCTCCCGCTGGTTTAATCTACAATGAAAAACCTTCTGATAGTCATTGCATTCTGGGTTACAGTAGGTTCGAATGTTTTATCCACACAGGGGGGAGGGGAAATGACAGATTTTTGAGAAGTATAGGAGGAAGTTTAGGAAAGTTAGGAGGTTTTTTTAACCACTCCCGCTGGTTTGTTTTGGATGTTGCGCTTACAGCCCGTCACGTTCCTGGTCATGATTTCACTCTACCATTCCAAAATAATCGTCAAGATGAAGTTTTCTTTATAGAAATAAAGAACTGCAATAAGAAAACTAGTTTTATGAAAATTGTCCCCTTTCCTTCTTAAAAACTTTTCATAAATATATAAAATAAAGAATATTTAACTGTACTCTAATTCGCTTTCCCTGCACTGTCAATTTCTGACTGTGGAACAGAATTCTAACCAGTAGGAGTGTTCTCCCCTAAACTTTCTCGTATACTCCTAACACATGTAGAGAAAACTAGAATAATAAAAGACGTCAAATAAACTTCCGTCGCAAGTAAACCAAATATTATTAAATAATATTATTAAATCTCATCATTTTCTCTGATTTTAGTATAATTTTAGATTTTGAAAATAATATTAAATTTAATTTTCACTCTTTTCGATAAAATTCGTTTTTCTGACATGTCTCTTATTATTATTATGAAGTAACTTACCACTGCCCTTGTAACAAGAGGGAATGTTCTCCCCTAAACTCTCTCGTATACTTCCCCAAAAAGGTGCCGTTTCCCCTTCCCCGCGTGGCTAAAAAAATTCGAACCTACTGTTGCCCAGAATCCAATGACTATCAGAAGGTTTTTCAATATAGCGATTGAAAAATAGATAGGTAAAGAATCCAATTCAAAGAGATGCATAACGATTTTCCACTCTTACAGGCTCAAGGACAAGCTGACGTAATTCGCTACTCCGTAATGAATTTCCGTTCCTTTCACGTGCACAGAAGATTGCTTCCAGTACGCATGCGGGTGGAGATACGGATTGTCTTCAAAAGTAAATTATACAGACCGACAGACAGTCAACCCTTTGACGGATTTGGCCCACAATTTTATACGGATCTACTTTCATGACGATAAAACTGTGTACAAAATTTCATCTATCTAGCTATTCAAGTTTGAGTTATAGTGTTCGCACGACCGCGGACAGATAAACAGGCAGGCAGACATCCCGTGGACGGATTTTGTCCAAAATTTGATAGAAACCTACAAATTATGTTTAAAGACCACATACCAAATTTCATCCCCGTATCTCTAATAGTTTTCGAGTTATCGTGTTCACATATACACACACAGACATATAGACAGACATAATTCCAAAAATGGGGTTTTTCGGACTCAGGAAGGTCTAAAACGTGGAGATACGCCAAAATCTCGAGTTCGAATTTTTTGACGATTGCAATACTTTATCTTCGTATACGAGAACGTGAAAAACAACTAACATATCCGAATAATCAACAAAATAAACTCAATACATAGTATCTGTTCATCAACGGATTCCGAGACTACCACTTTTGGACAATTTTACACCGGAAAGGGGTGTCAAGCAATGAGTCATATGAGCGCATTTCCGGAGTTCTTTGTTAGATCACGCTCAGTAAAATGCAAACATCACCCTTCCATTTTTCACTTTCCCCCTCTTTTGATGAAAATAACTCCGCCCGGCGCATGCGCAAAAGCTCGGAGGGTTTCCGAATCCGTTGCTAAACAATACATATACTTTTTTTAACAAGTATATAAAATCATGCATTTGAAAACAGATAATAAACTCTAAAGAAATGAAAAACTCTTAATATGTACCTAGAAAGATAAAGCATTTTTAATAACCAGTTTATGGATAAAATGTATCAGAAGAAAGGATTCTGATGAAAGAGCGAATTAGCTTTTTGCTGTTTGAAAAGTAATTAGATGCATAACTATTCACGGACTGCAAGGGATTACTTTATTGCTTCGAGAATTAAAAAAAAAAAAAAAAGATATACACTAAAGCACCGTTTTATACTCCTTTCAAGGTACCAACGTAAAACGACGTATAATGGAAATTTTACTAGACAGCTTGAATTATTACAAATTTAATGCTACTAATCCAAATTAATTTTAAAGTAATAATTTTAAAGTTTTTTAAAGATAGTACTAGTATATTACAACATGATATTGAAAACGATGATTAAATTTTAAAATTAAACATTTATCATAAAAGTGAGAAAAATAACACATTTATTGCATATCTTGAGTATTAATTGTACATATCTTATACGATTTATGTGATTGCAGGTACTGTTCAGCAACGGATTCTGAGACTACCACTTCGGGACGATTTTACACCGGAAAGGGGTGTCAGGCAATGAGTCATATGAGCGCATTTCCGGAGTTCCTTGTTAGATCACGCTCAGTAAAATGCAAGCATCACCGTTCCATTCTTCACTTCCCCCTATTTTGATGAAAATAACTCAGACCGTCGGCATAAAAACCAATCCCACTATAGACGCCTATGGGGGAGTGTTTTCGATGCCAATATTTGGCGATATTTCCCTTTTTTGGCGAGAAATGCTTTGTAAAGTTTTTCTATTTCGACGACCGAGAGATGCTATCTGTTATAAGGATGTAAATATTTTTACTTTGTAGTTTTTTTTTCTGTGTGTGTGACTTAAAGTAGAATGAATTCCTTCTTGAGTGTCATTGAATATGAATGCATTTTTAAAACTAAACATGAAATAAGTATATAGTGTATAATTCTTTGCTAAAGTAAATAATCGAATACGCATAAGTTAGAAAAATATTCAAATACATAAATACTTACCAATGAGCTTAATATGATCAAGAATTAAAGTTGAAAATAATTTGTTATTATTAATATGTTAATTGTGAAGTTGTTGATTAAAATTGAAGATGGATGGTTTTAAAAACACGATGAAGAAAAAACTCAGTTTCGCGCCAATCAAAGTAAACACGGAAACCCTAGCGGGAACAATGATCGACTTGGCGTGGTAAGGCTCCTTGCACACACACCGATTCGTGTCGACCGGTTTCAGACCGGTCTGCAACATTCCATTAGTAGTGTATAGACAACAGTTGGAGCTTGCACACGTACCGGCGCCTACATAAAACCGATCGGCTGCCGAGAATTGCCTCTGCACTTCGCCGACATCGGCAGCTGCGGGGGGTCCCAGTGACACATGTAAACCTACTGGCGCTTGCACACACGCCGATTTCAACCGATCGACTTCGCTCTCGTGGCGAAATAATAAAATTAGTAACGTTTTGAAAAAAATATTGAGCAATATTTTTAGGGATATTTTTTTTCTTTATTGATATTTTCAGTATAAGAATGAGAAAATTACTTATACACAAAGAAATTTTTAATGGATAGTTAAAAATAATGGTTCTCAGTGGCGGATTAAGCTTGTTAAAAAACCAAGCGATTTCACATTTAGGCGTCTCTGAAAATATATATATGCTTTTTTACATTTGAACAAGTAGGTTTTTCTAATTTTAAAATAATATTAATGATTCCGCATACATTCCATACTTTTATTTCTATTTTTTAATTACATTTTGTACTTGCTTTGTTATTTATTTTTAATTAGCTTAATAAATCTGTTGAATAATTGCAATGCCTTAAAGTTGGTTATAGTTAATTTAACATAATTTTCTAATGAATTTTCATTTAACATAATTCGCTTTTAAATAAAAATAATTCTCAAAACAACTTTACTCTCCGACAACCTTAGAAATAAATATAAATTTGTTGTTTTCACCTGGTTTCTCCCTTAGTTTTGATTTATTAAAGCAATAAATGGAAATTCAAATTTTTTCGAATGTTGAAGTGATTGCTTTCCACAGTGTTAGATTATTATCACAAGAATTTTTAATATTAACACATTATAATTTGGTTGTATTGCCAAGTCATTTTTAAGGTGTCCGCCTACGTTGCGAACCCATTTTCTGCCAAAAATCAAAAACATTTTTTTCGTTTCACTTCACTTTTATTTCTTAATGTAATCCCAAAACTTATTTCATTTTACTAGAACGATAATCGGAAATGAAATTAGAATCCTTTTAGTAAAACTTAATAGCTGAAAATGGAAAACTAAACAAGCATTTGTTTTGCAACAGTATTTTTGTACAAGAATGTACAAAAGGGCGCAACAAAGAAGCGTTTTTCATTGTTCTAATTTAATATTTATTTATTTTTAGTTGCGATTTAGAGTTAGTTTAGTTTGAATTAGCCGTCTTCGGCGACCAGCTTGTTCGACGGGAATATGATTTCAATTGAATCTTGTATAATTTTATATTCATAGATGCTTTAACAAAGTAATTTTAAACCTCAGATTGCTGTAGATTATTTAACCCATGTTCTGTTAGTGACCTTGCACCTATTTTGTTCATCGTTTACGTAATGTACGTAATGGAGTCAAATAACTGACCATACTACATGACATCTAATCCCAAAACTTCTTTTACTTCACTAAACGATAATCGGAAATGAAATTAGAAACATTTTAGTAAAACTTAGTAGCTGAAAATGGAAAACTAAAAAAGTATTTGTTTTTCATTGCTTTCATTTAATAATTCACTTAGTATTTATTTCTGTTTAGGTGCAATTTAGTTTAGTTTTAAGAACTAAATAACACTTGAACTTTGTAATTAATTTATGAGCCAATATAGGCTTTCGAGGCAATGTGCCTGAATTTTGTATAATGTAAACTGTCTTTTTATATGATGTTCAATAAACATTGAGAATTTCATAAACTAAAAAATTAATTTACTACTTAGAAATTATGTGCGGTTTTTATCAGCTATTAAAGCACCTTTTTCATTTGAATAAATGCATAAAAGTTAAAATTATATTATTGTCGAATTTGTCGGTTTGTATTTCATAATTCACACATTTTTATTAAAAAATTCTTGTTCCATTCAAATTGATCTCCGATATTTCGGCGACATTTTTAGTATATGAGAAAGGTATTTTTAACTAATCTTCACAGGAAAATAAAAAGAAAAATAAAACATCCGTTAAACTATTCCTTTTTTCTTTTTTGAAATGAAAACAAGCATAGATTATGTTGGTTTGAAAAATTAATATTATATATTTTTCATTTGCACTTCATATTAGTTCAGTATTTAGCTCGAATTAACTCGATATTACTTAAGTTATAATATACTTTTGTCAATTCAAAACATTTTCATTATGATAAATTCAGTTGTGATTATTATTATCGATTAAATATACTAATAATAAAGGTGCATAGTAAGTTAAGTAAAATTAATATTTCAAAAATTTATTTAAATACGTAAAAAAATTTTAAAGTATTTAAATAGTGATTTTAGTTTGTGATAGGTTGGTTAACTATTGTGTTATTTTTTTTCAAGTATGGCAGAAGAAATTGATAATGTATTCGAGAATGACCAGATGCACATCCGAAAACCGACCGACACGAATCGGTGTGTGTGCAAGGAACGCATCGTCTGCAAAAGTAGAGCATTTTCAAACCGGTCTACAAAAATCGGTGTGTGTGCAAGTAGCCTAAAAGACACTCCTATAGACGCCTATAGTGGGGTTGGTTTTTATGCAGACCGTCGCATGCACAAAAGCGCGGAGGGTTTCCGAATCCGCTGCTAAACAATAGTCGTTTAATTTTTTTTAAAATTAAAACGTCGTTTGAAGTGATGATTCTTGATTTCGATGGTTAAAAACTACCTACAAAGTTGTAGAATAATTTTTCAGGAAAAATGAACTTAACACAAACATATTTTTTACGTTCCAAAGCAATAATACGAGCTTTTGTAAAGCAGTGAGTAATTATGCATCTAATTACTGTCTGTCCACCACGAGAACTGTCGCCGCCAAATTGCCTGGTTTACGACGGTCGCTATAGGAACTGCTTATGCTTGGGAAGATCCATTTCGAATAGGAGAAATCCAACGAAAGTCGGAGTTTTTTTTATTCTTGGCGCCAGTTTGCGGCGGAACACATTTGAATGAATTTCTACCTACTAGAAATGGATTCTTCCTACGATAACCTGTTTCTATAGCGACCGCCGTAAACTAGACAATTTGGCGGCGACAGTTCTCGTGGTGGACAGACTACAGTACTTTACCAAGTGCAAAGGATTAACCTTCCAGCAGGCGAGCGTATTCAGTATTGTTTAGCAACGGATTCGGAAACCCTCCGCGCTTTTGCGCATGCGCCGGGCGGAGTTATTTTCTTCAAAATAGGTTGAAAGTGAAGAATGGAAGGGTGATGTTTACATTTTACTGAGCGTGATCTAACAAAGAACTCCGGAAATGTGCTCATATGACTCATTGCCTGACACCCCTTTTTCCGGTGTAAAGTCGTCCAAAAGTGGTAGTCTCGGAATCCGTTGCTGAACAGTAGATACTCATAGACGAGTTTTCTATTTTGTTTACTTACAATAAAAACCTTAACTTTATTTGCATTACTTTTGGACTTCCTCTTTGAAGATTCCATTGACTTAGCATTACACCGGCATTACGTATTTAAGGCATTTTAATGTAAATAAAACAGAACAGAAAACTCATCCATATTGTGCACCGTATTTTACCCTTTATCGTTCTTTTATAAATTTAAGATCAATTTTTATTTATATAATATTTGTTTAGTATAAAGCTAATAAATACAGATTACATAAATAAAACTTGCATTTGTTTTTGTAAAACAACGGGATGCATGCTAACTATCTCCTGCATATGCGTACCAGCTGGAATATAAAAGGAACTTCAGACGTTCCACAGTTAGTGCGATTTTTGCATCTAAATTTCCTGCAGCAAATGACATCATTACAGCTCTCAATGTCAAAAATTCTAGTGCGAAAGTCGTAATCCCTAGAAGCGAAGGTGTTAAAATAACGCAATATATAATTAATGTACGCCGTGTGCTTGCTTACAAACCAAGAGTTAACATTTAATATTATTAATTTGATACATCACAGGTATTTATTTAACATGTTACATAAACAAGAGACCACATGTTCCTTAAAAAAAAAAAAATCAAAAATATTTGTTATTGGTTGCGAAAAATTGAGTATTTTCTTCCTCTTTGAAATTTCAAAAAGTTAAGCGACGACATAACATATTAATGGTCCATAGTATCTAGTAATTTGCGTTCTGTTTAAAATATAGAGACAAGAGGTTAATAGATACGAAGTATTCCGTTAGAAGATTAATTATTAGACCATATTAAACGTACACTGAAAATAGGGGCCTCACCTGCCGCTTCCATCATGAAGTTGCTTTGCTGTTAAAGCAAACCCCATCTAAACGTTCTCACCTTCACCTCCTTCCTCTTAATCTAGATCACAAACACTTGTTGTACAGGGATAAAATGTTTGTCACAGAAGCTTCTAGTGATGAAATTACGCAGCTATTAAACGTTCTCGCCTCCTTCCTATTAATCTAGATCACCAAGTCTTCTTCTAAATGGTTAAAATGTTTGTCACAGAAGCTTCTAGTGATGAAATCACGCAGCTATTAAACGTTCTCACCTCCTTCATATTAATGTAGATCACCAACTCTTCTTCTAAATGGCTAAAATGTTTGTCACAGAAGCTTAAAATCACGCTGTTATTACCGATTCAAGAGTTTTAGAACAGAAATTCCAAACTCGTGATGTAACCTTCGACCACGAGATAAACAGGGAGGTTTACCCTATTTAAATATTTGCATCCCGATAGAAAGGATTCGAAAGATCAAAGAGTGTTCCAACGTTTGTGAAGCACAAACAAATGAACACACTGGTGTTTGATTTTCAACTACAGACAAATAGCGATAAGCGGTTTTCTTTCGCAGAATAAGTCTGCACTTGAGCAATCGTCTCGATAGCAGTGTCACAATAAACAATCATTTCAAGTTATAGCATATTGTAAACAAAACTATGCAGACATACGTAATATTGGGACGTAGAAACTGGGAGTTCTCGTAGACGGACTTCGACCCCATACGCATCATGTGATTTTAAAAATTTCAAGTTTTGGGTTTTGTTTAACGACTAAGAATTATCACGCAGAAACTATACTAGCCAATCTCTCCAGCAGTTCAGAAGAAAACTAAGAGTTATCACGCAGAAACTATACTAGCCAATCTCTCCAGCAGTTCAGAAGAAAACTAAGAGTTAACACGCAGAAACTATACTAGCCATTAATCAGTCTTTAGTCTATCTGTCTTACATTCAAGGTTAATCACAATATGATTTGCTTTAATTAAACTAGCTTCTGGGTCCAGAAACCTGCAATTTTCTTTGGCAGTCAACGTGTTAAGATGTCATCGTTGAGATTAACGTTTCGATTTTACTAAAGAAAGACGACGCAATTCAGAAGTGTTCAAATGTCAAATAAATCACCTGAGGAAACACCTCGCAGTCGAAACTTCTACATCAAAGAAATGTTCCAATTATTACGACAGACCTGCAAGAAGCCCGCAAGCACTGCCGATCGTCGCGGGCATCCAATCTCGAATCCGCAATCCTCCGGTTTCGAAACTCCTATCAAGATCTGCCTCGTCAAGACGTCAATTCCCACCAGACTAGAAACCAGAGCCGTATTTAAGCTCTGTAGGAGCTCTCAGGTAATGCAAATTTCTGGGCCCCTTTTCCAAAACAAGATTTTTTAAAAATGGATTTTAATATTTACATAAGCAGTATTTGAGTAGCAAATTTTAATATAAATAAAAGTCATTGTGGCTATGTATGTTCCACATCTCCTCCTAAACCAATGAACTGTTTTCAACCAAATTTTGCACACTTATTATTTAAGACAAGGGGAAGACACTTACGAACTTTACTAAGTCCAAAAGTTAATTAGAAATTAATCGAAACCGTTTTTCCGCCGTAACTTCGGAGCAAATTGTCCGACAAAAAATATTTTTATACCATCTTAAAGTTCAAAATGTTACCTTTTCAATGATACCAATTTTATTTCTATGACATTTTTCCTTCAATTTTTATTAATTTTTTAAAGTTTAATAATTTTTAATTACCTGCAGACGATTTTGAAATAACGCAAATTTATAGCTACTCCGTTGCTAGGCGACGGTTAGACTTTGAACTAATTTACCATTATTTCTGAAA
>BGPR01029171.1:0-19448 GCA_013235015.1 Araneus ventricosus | reverse complement strand
AAATATCTTATTATTTTTTAATCTCTCTTTTCTTCTATTTTATTTTCTTCGTCTAATTTTTTGTTCATAAAGCAAAATTTCTAATTTGCAGAGTTTGGATTTCATAGGGCTATGAATAATTTTGCATTCAATTTTACAAAAAAAATATTTACACTTTGTGTTTGATGTTGTAATATTTAATATCAGTAAGGAAATTAGGGGAATTCAACTACTCAAAAAGGGAAAAAAGAAAAGAAAAATTTTATTTTTCTAAATTCAAAAGATAATTACATCTTATACATCACAAACCAGCTGTCAATGGGAACATGAAAATTTAAATCCTTCTTCTCGCACTGAAAATTCCAGCTACAATATGTTATTCTTAATTTCTTTTAATTTTCCATTTATATGGAGAGCTTATATTTCATTTGAGTGACTATTTTTGAATTTAAAAGGCGTCTATTTGTTAATATTCCTGCTAATGTTACTTTCACTTTGTCTGTGTTCCATGGCAAAGAACCTAATTACGAAACATAAATTATCTTAAATTCATCATTTTATTATCAGTTGCCAACAAATATTAAGGTTTTTTCTATCGAAGAAGCTGTATTATATTTCTATTATAATTCAGGTACAAATTGAACTGCTACTTTATATTTTTCTATTGAATATATAAACCGATAAAAATTACAATGATATTTTTAATTTCGTCCAAGCATTTCACTCTTTCAAATTTTCTATAAAATTAATTTAAAATCGACTCCCATTTAGGTTAAATAGCTATAACTCGATCAATTTTAGTTGTAAAAGAATGGAGCTTTTTTCAGGTGCCACCAATTTTTTTACTAAACATGACTGATATGACCAGGGAGACCGACTAAAAAAATTAGAATTCGTAACTTTTTTAGAAATACATTTATTGACTTAAACAATATAAAATATATATAATTATTTCCGTCACTACAAGCATGTTTCCAATTGGAACTATGTGTCTGTGTCCAACGGTTTAGAAATTAGCTATTGGTTGACGATAAGAGTGGACACACTGTATATTATAAAAAGACGTAGGATTACTATTGTCACATAATAATTGTATGAATAAAGCTTTTGCCTTGAAATTTAAGCATCAAATACTTATGATAGAAAGCTTCTATACATAAATTTATAATTATGCGTTTTAAAGTATTATTATAATGCCAACACCTTAGCATAATAAGATAAAAATTCCAATATTAAAGTTTTTGTTTTTATTTCCAAAGGAAATCAGATATAATACAACAATTATTGCATTTATCTTTTAAGCTGCGAATTTCTGCGTTGCGTTCATTGAGATAACGATTTTTTAATATTAAAAACCTTCATGACGAAATCTGATGCTCCGGAAATGTATTTTCCAAAAAGATGAATAATATTTTAAACTGTACACTCCAAAACATAATCGCGCCACGTGTAAAAAAAAAAAATGGTAACCCCTACTTTTCTAGGGAAAATTAAATTGTCATTTCATTTTAGCTGTTTAAAAGTAGGAATCATAAAAGACAATAGTTTCTGGGAAAGCTAGCTAATTTTGTAACATTTTGTTTAAAATTTTGTTGCTTACCCCCTATATTCCCGGCTACTTTTAATTATCAGTAAATTCTTTGCCCCCTCACTTTTTTGACCCAATCGCCGCTCCTGCTGAAGTACAAAATACTGCCTCTGTGTTCTCAATATCATATCTCTCAGATTATTTCCTGCGCAGTTACAGCAATAAACAGACAAACAAAAAAAACCTCCAGTCGTTAATTAAGTTATGCAGGTGAGCATAATTTGATTTAATATAGTTACAGCTTTCATTTTTGTAATCTTTGTACTTATATATCATATATATATATATATATACACTGGTGTAAAAAATTAAGGAAAATTTCGTAAAATGCGAGAAATTTGCAATTAATACGAAAACTGAGCTTCGAAATCAGTTCTGGAGAATTGTGTGACATTCAATCGAGTATCATACACATTTTGCAGTGAAGAGTCGGTCACGCGAGCAATTAGGGGGACCACCACAAAGGGATGAAGGCGAAAATGGAGTTTCACCCATCCTGTTTCACAGAAAGCTGATAACGAGATGCAACTTTTATCAATTGTTATTTTTGATGTGCATAATATTTACATGCATTTTCGTAAGCATAGCACAAATATTCGGGAAGATATAAATGTTTCTTTAAAAAAATCCCAAATTTTTCAGCATGTGTTTTGATTATAACATGCGGAGTTTTCATTCAAATTATTCGAAATTTGCAGAACGCTCGACAATATGTTACAGAAGTATTGTTTTAAACTTTGAAGTAAATATGTTAAATATTACAGGAAATATGAGTGTTTGTACTAAATAATTTTTTACTGCGCATGTGCGAGACGAAGCGGAATTTTTCTTTCAAAACTTCAAAGCAAGATATATGGAGCAACTTAAAAAAAAAATTCCAGTTGAATACCTCTAAAATCCAGAAGCCTGTCGGCATTTCAGTGAGGTGAATTTAAATGTTTCTTTGGGAAAAGCTAAGTGATGAGGGTTCTTGTACAAACTAATATTTTTTAAATTTGAATCTGCGAACAGTAACATTGATTTAAGGAAAATTAAATATCATGAATACCACCATCATGTACACTTATAAATTAAATACATTATTTAAATTGCATTTCTTCGAATACCATTTGAATATTCAAGTTTAGAAAATATCAGTTTGTGCAAGAACCGTCATCATTTAGCTTCTCTTCAAGAGAAATTGAAATTCACCTGGCTTCTCTTCAAGAGAAATTGAAATTCACCTCATTGAAATACCGACAGGCTTCTGGATTTTAGAGGGATTCAACTGGAATTTTTTTTAAGTTGCTCCATATATCCGGATTTGAATTTTTGAAAGAAAAATTCCGTTGCGTCTCGCACATGCGCAGTAAAAAAGTATTTAGTACAAACACTCATATTTCCTGTAATATTCAACATATTTACTTCAAAGTTTAAAACAATACTTCTAAAACATATTGTCGAGTGTTCTGCAAATTTCGTATAATTTGAATGAAAACTCTGCATATTATAATCAAAACACATGCGGAAAAATTTGGGATTTTTAAAGAAAACTTTTATATTTTCCCGAATATTTGTGCTGTGTTTATGAAAATACATTTAAATATTACGCACATCAAAAATAACAATTGATAAAAGTTGCATCTCGTTATCAGCTTTCTGTGAAACAGGATGGGTGAAACTCCATTTTCGCCTTCATCCCTTTCTGGTGGTCCCCCTAATTGCTCGCGTGACCGACTCTTCACTGCAAAATGTGTATGATACTCGATTGAATGTCACACAATTCTCCAGAACTGATTTCGAAGCATAGTTTTCGTATTAATAGCAAATTTCTCGCATTTTACGAAATTTTCCTTAATTTTTTACACCAGTGTATATATACCAGCCGCCTTCGGCGATCAGCTTATTCGCAGGGAATATCATTTGAATTGAACTTTATGCATAATTTCATAGTCTTGGATCATTTAAGAAAGCAATTCTAAACTTCAAATTTTGATAGACATTGAGCCCGTGTTCTTTAAGTAGCTCAGATGGTGTAAAAATCAGCTTTGGCCAATAACACTGTCGAAAGTTATCACGGAAAAACGCTAAAATTTCGCTTGTGTTTAATTAGTTAAAATTCTAATTAAAATAAAGAAACTGACTCGGATGAGTACAATCCCACAATCAGTAGATTTGAGCGAAATTTCGTAGCCGTAGGTCCAGCAGTATACTTTGGTAGAGCTCCAACCCACACACACAAACTCTTACACACACATTCTCTTTTATTAAATACTAGCCACCTTCGGCAACCAGCCTTTTTCTTCGGGAATATAATTTCAACTGATCTCCTTATGCATAATTTGTTATAACTGGTTTCCTTATCAAAGTAATTTTGAACTTCAAATTGTGATGGATATTTTAACTGTGTTCCTTAAATGGCTTTCCACATATTGTGTTTAGTGTCTACATGAACGTCTCTAATGGAGTCAAGAAACTGTCTGTGTCACGTAACATCTAATTGTAAATTGTCGGAGTCAACTTCAATTTCTACTTCTTCGTGCAAAATTTGCATTTGATTTCGACAATAAAATGGAGTGGCGCATGTTCTGATAAAAAAATTAATATATAGCAAACAAAAAGAATATATTTCCCAATATATTTGCTATGGACTCCATCCGCAGATTTAACAGAAAAACTGATGAAATAAAAAAAGGATATGAAATCAATTAGGGCATTTCCTTTACTTTCAACAATGGAAGAGAAGAACGCAAATAAGTATTTGTTTTAACAATGAAAACCGTTTTGAATTTCATTTCAATAGTGAGAAGTATTATTTTATTATGTCCATTTAAAAGAAAAAAATAAGTTCGCTCAAATAATTCATGGAAAAACTTTCATATATTTTCCTTCTACCTTAAATGGAAGCTACTCATTGGAGTCTCTAGCAGTAATCTGCCAACATATTCACCTCACCTCCCTTGATATGTTTGTTCCATTTCTTTGATATCCTGGGCCGAAGTCTCTTCTTAAAGGCGTGCTAACATTTGCTTCTTTCTGTGTTCTTGGCATACGCTCTGAACTAACAAACAATATTCTAGTTTTGAAGCATAGTATTTACAGGTGTTACCCTAAACAAAGAAAATAAATAAATTTGATATCTTTTAGACTTAAATAAGCTTTCACTATGCATGTGCATTGACCTGTTGCATTTCATAGACGAAAATGATGTGTAAAGATTATGGTGTTGATTAGGAACTAAAAATTACAAATTGAAGTGATTATAAATATTTTTGACAACTTTGAAAGGGGTCTGTGGCAGTAAATTATATACTGATTTTCAGAAAATAAAATTTATTACTCTTAAGAAGATGAATACTTAACAGCTATTGCTATAATAAAGAAATCAAGAAAAGTTTAAAAATAATGAAAACCAGTCTAATTTTTAAACTTTTTAGGGCATTTAAAGCCAATGCGGGAGAGGTAGATATCGATACATTTAATTAAATTTTTTCCTCATGACATTTCTCACCAATTCGCAAATTTTCCCGCTATGTAAGTACATGAAAAAAATGTGTGTCCTTTTCTGCCGACATTACTGCAAACACGCTTGTATTGTTGACAATATGCATTATTTCAAAAACAAGAAGCAATTAGGCAAAAGAAAACTTAGTTTTGAAATCAGCAGATTTAAGATACTTTAAACCGCTAAAATTTCATTGGCAAATGAAATAAATTCTTTTTGCTTTGTTCCTCAGTGTTATTTTTGCAAAAGAATAATAGCCCCTAGGCTGTTCTGAAGTAAGTATCGAAATTGACTATAATGACGTCAGATAGAAAAAATATTTGGCTACAATTTACTACAATAATTTTTTTTAAACAATTTTAAATATAGTGAGAATTTTTTTCTTTGTATAAAAGTTGCCTAAATTAGACTATGTAAATCAATTGGATTATCATCTTGAGAAACGCAGCTCAGAAATAGTTCACCACTAGTGTTTCGCATAAATTGGAAGTGAAACAAGAAAAAAAAACTATAAAAGTACATTTAAGCTATAAGATGTTGGATAAAAAAGAACCAAAACTAAGGATGCACATCATTTATGAGGGAGAAAAGGAAGAAGAACTCAAAAAGAGCACAAAATTTTGGCCGTGCAAAGTTGTGCTGGTGTGAATTTAAGAAACAAAAATCATTTTTGCTTTAATTTTTCTTAATAAAATTTTTGGTCCAATTTGGGAAACAAATGGTGCAACATAGGGAATTAGTTTTCTTTATTAAACCGATGGCATAAATTTTAAGCTGCTTTTTTCCTTCCATAAAATATGTTTTACAAAATCTTAATTACATTGTCATAAAGAGTAATAAACTACACAAACATTCTACCACATATTTTTCATTAAAATAAGTTTTTTGATCACTGTAGCATTAAAAAATATCCAGTTGGCAACCCTCCAATAATATTAAACTCAGTGACGGCTCTATTAGGGCTGCAGAGTTGCAGTCCTCCCTGAAATTAATTTAAAATACTGTATTTACGTTTTTATTCTTATTTGATTACTTGAGAGTTCAATGATAACGAAAATAAAAAAAGTAATACAAAACGTAAAAAGAAGGCAGAAAATCAATAAACAAGAAAAAGAGACAGAGGGTGAAAGGTGCTCAGAGATTTGCCTTCGGAGGGATCAAAATTCGCGCACTGAGAAAAGCCGAGCGATGAATAGAGGGAAAAAAGGAACCCTTTTTCCCTTTGGGATTTACAGGCTCTTAAGCTGCTGTCATTACAGTCCACGCTTGGCGAACGATATTCGCTTCGCCCAACATTTGACTTTTCTTGTTTTCCTCTAATGGGCTGATAATTGGTTTCTGATTCACTTCATGTTGCCTCGACAGGAATGAGTCTGGTTCATTGAATATTCGTTTTTTATCGTTAGAAATTCCTCTTCGAAAATGATTTGAAGATAATTTTTTAAAGTATAATTCAGTTACATTTTTTTATTAGGATACATCTATCATTATTATTTGAGGTTTCTTACAAAAGCTCAATACTGCAAACCTTAAAAATATGGTATTTTTACAGCTTTCACTGAGCAAAAAATTGAATTTTAAAATGAAGGTCGTATTAAGCCGGATTTAACCCTCTGAGCGCCGCAAACGGTTTTCTACGTTAAGCAAATCTACTCCGACTTCCGCAGAACCGTGTTATTTCTTCTCTTTCGGTCTCCTTGAAGATGAGAACAACCGGCTTTTTCCTGGTTTGAATTTTGCAGTCGTAAGCAGCAAATCCGTGTTTTCTCGCCTCTGCTTTCCCCTCCACTAATGACTTGGTTGACAGTGACAGATTTGTGGTGATAAGCTTTACAATAGATGAGCTCACAGGTTTGCTGGAAGGAACCTCGTTTGCGGTAACAATTGAATTCCGAACCATTAAACCGAATAGCAAGGTGGGGAAGTTTTCATGCATCTTTTCGGAAACTCGAGGGAGAAAATCTTTCTCAGATTCTTATTATGGCGTAGAAATGCTTATAAGCTTTTCTTTTCATAAACAAAAAAACGCTTGTAAAGAGATACCTCTGAATGAACCTCCAAATTGATTATCTTAGCAATTGTAGCAAACATTCCGCATTGTACCATTATCCCTGCAACCGCATGAATAAATTGAAATAAGTAACATAATTCTGCTATTTTTTTATTTTGCCAATTTTGCAAAGAAAAGACCATGTAGAAAAAAATGTAATAAGTTTTGACTGTGTTTCTAGTCCTATTTTTTAGAAATGGTAGATTTATTTTCTTTGGGAAAACTAAATTTATTCGCATATAAATCCATGACAAAAGAAGGCTAGAAATTCTACTGCAATTAGGTCTCTTTATTGGACATTAAAATATGTATTGTTGCGAAATATATAACCGTAAATTTGTAGTTTCCCTATGAAATAATTCTTTAACAGGTGATTTCGAAAGGAAACCACCGCCCTTGCAAGACTTTAAGAATTCATTAATTTGCAACAGAATACTACTTTTAAACTTTTTTCGGAAAAAGCGAAAATTCAAAACATGATTTGAGCCTTAATATATTTGAATTTTTTTTTTATTAATAGAAAATAAAGAAAGACAAAATATCTTATATTTTGCAAAAAATGTACATACATTTTTAGAAGATATTTTTTCTCAGAAACTAATTCACATATTTAAAATCGGAATCCTAATTTTACTCAGTATCTTATGAGAATCATTTAAAAAGTTAGATGAAAAAATATTAGAAACTGAACCTGAAGAAGCTTTAATAAAAATCTTTTTTTAAATTTAAAGTTTCTAAACTTTTCATTTCTTAACATCACAACTATTTTAGTAATTTGCATTTCTATCCAGTTAACATATAACTATTACAAAACAAGGAATTTTTGTCTAAATTGTAGGAAAAACATTTTTAGTCCTATTCAAAACGACAAAATAATTTTATTACTCAGTAATGTTTTTTGAAAACTGAAACAATGTGAATTTTATTTAAAATCTAAAAAAATAATTCAGCATTTAAATTTTGCAATTGTATCTTAGGGGATAATAAAATGCAAAATCGAGAATAAAATCTATTCTGGAGAGTAAAGATGAAATGTAAAATAAGGATCGAATTTTAAAACGTGAGCTTTATTAGGAAGACAGATATTAAAGATATATATCAAAACTTGTCCAACTGAAAATAACAAAATTTATACAATTATAATATTAACTGTTAATTCTTTTTTCAAAATTTTATGATCTGCTTTTATGTAATGCAGATTTGATCATAACAATAAAATAATATGTAAACATTTTTTAATATTGTAGTGATGAAAAAAATTTTCCAATATTCACCAATTCAGAAATGAAGTAAATCAATCACATATATCAAGATCATGAACTGATGATTGATAAAACTGGCCATTACATTAATTGCCTAGGTACTTTTTATACTTTTTTGAAATATATTACAGTTAAGACATGCGATTAAAACTAAAAATGCTATAAGTTAGGTTCCGTATGGTAAATTTCAAAACAGGGTGCAACGCAAAGTCCAACATCACAATTTTTACATTCAAATCGTGATTCTCTCAGCACACGTTTACCGTTTTCATTAATTTTTAATGAGCACACAACACACTTCCTTGACTTCTTTCTGGATTCTCTTTCATCAACATAAGATGGGAAATGCCTTCCTGTCAGGCGAACGACATATTCTTCAGATTAGGAACCGTTTTTCTGGCTGTAAAATATCCTTAGAAATTTTATATTAGATTATTCAGACTGTGTAAAAAAGTTTTGCAATTTTTTCACCACCCATTAAAAAAAATTACCCTTACATTTTAGTTTTTTTTTATTTCTAAGATTTTGAAACCACTCTCCTGAAGGTGCTTGGCAAATTAGATACACTTCTTTTTAATTTCAGTCTGTCTTAATATTTGCTTGTACGAAAAAAAAATGAAAAATATTTGGTTTTGAAACTGAGTAGGAAGAAACTGAAACTTGTATTGTCTATAGGCCCGTTTAGGACTTAAACCGGCCCTGATTATATATGTGCTTTCAGAGACATCTACATCTTAAACTAACAGACAATTTTTCTTGATGGCTCAAGCCTGGAGTGCAATCTATCAAAATTGTGAAATGCTTAGCTTTCTTAACTAAAATAAATGTTTCCTTTTTAACTAAATATAAAAAATAGCCACTTTATAAAATTATAGCCACTATTCATACACAAACACATGTTAAACGTTGTGTTTCGTTTTTAGTTATTCTTTCATATTCTCAGTCAATAATGTTTCTCAGTTTGTAACAGTTTATGTGCAGCTTGTAAGATATTCTAATCTTTCGCGACTTTAAAGAACCTAACCTTCCTTAGATTGGTAGATGTAAAAAGTGCACAAATTGTATAATTATATTCAAATGTATTTATATTTGGATTCAGTGCGAATCCAGGATTCGGGTCTGGGGGGGGGATGAGGTCATTAAAAATTTGTATCGCCGTGACGAATATCAAACCTCATGGCTCATGTAAAACAAAACACTTTAACCTTACAGACTTTTCTCTTTTCTTTGACAGTAAAAATCATAAAGAAAATACATTACTTTCGATAATTTGATAAAACAAAATACAATGAAAAAAATAGCCAAAAAATGTTTTCGACTGCGTCAACGCTACAATTACAAGTGCAATGACTAGAAAAGTAGGAAAATTTTCGAGCCTGTCAAGTCAGAAAGCGATGTTGTCACATTTTAATTATTTTTTTTAAAAAAAAAGGAAGTTCAGAACTAACAGCTGCAGTGATTTTAAATAAAATCAAGAATTCTGCCATCTCTGGGGGGCTCCAGCCTGATAGCCCCCCTGGATTCGCCACTGCTTGGATTTAAAAAAACAGAAATCATTTTCATTTTACAAAATCAGTGAGCGGCACGGGGTCTTGTGCAGTCGCACCTTTCACACTACCCTCCGGCGGCTCTCGGAAGGGGAACTGCTAGAGATAAGGAACGGGGAAGACTCTCCCCGCTGGGATAATTAGACCTCCCGCAGATAGCAATGAGAGGGGGGGAAATTCAGGCGTTTCTTTTTCAAACATCTCTTGTAGGACGGGGTATATTTCTTAAAGGAACCCATTGACAAGCAGAGAGATATTTTTCAGACGGCTTACTCTGATCTATTAGTCGCTCAGAGGGTTAAACAAACTTCAATAACCCAGTACCAGCGAAATTTTTGCAGCACTGCTCGTTTCTGAGCTGATGAACTGCTACTGATTACACTACATTTATATATACAATGTAGTCATGGTATTTGATGAAATTAATTTTTCCTACTAATCCCTAAATTATTTATAAAATCCATTGGATGAAATTTCGTATCGCTACATTATATTACTTGTCTTATAGTTTCCAAACTCAAGACCCATCTGTCAAATTATACACTACAAGAAATCTTGAGGGAAATATTACACACTATACAAGCCATCTTGTGGAATATAGTAATAAATATTTAGCCATCCAGAAAGAAATGAGGTTCTTCTTCGAGGTAAGTCTTTCATACTTTCTTCAATTTTCAAGACATCTGTGATTCACTTAACTCATTCATTGTCCTCGTTTTTTCGTCACACATTCCGGCCTCTACTTCATATGCCACTCACTACACATATAGTTAAAATAGCATACTATAAACTATACATGTATTTATAGCTCACTATATATATAGTTTATGTAAGTAATAGTTTTAAAAAGTTATAAATTTCTTTTCGAAATCATGAAGCATATGATTCTCCATGCATCAATAAATGTAAAACAAACGTCAAACTATCTCCATTTTTGACAGTTTTTGAGATGATAATGTTTCTGGGCCGGCATATTATCTGCAAATTGCTTGACTTCAAAAATTGTTGAAAACGCTCTGCTGGAATGACTGTTGGAATTAGATTAAATTAGATTTTTAATCAATTGAAAATTAATGAAAATTTTAACATTTTCCTTCAGAAACCTAGAGCATATCATCGCAAAAAAACACATTTTTATGACATTAAAATTCAATAACCCTCTCACATGGATCGAGATGGTCCGAGACGATCTGGAGATTTTGTCTTAACATTGACAAAATCTGGTATCAGGCTGTTGGCTTCTTTTGAGGGGAGGTGATGTTCTGAGATCGCGTCTGTAATAAGCCCGGTAGAGGGTCCAATTGTCCTTGTCATTGGGTCAGTCCATTTTCGTACGCTTTAAGGCAAGTTTATTACCTTGAATAGGAAGGGTGGTGAATTAAATGGCCACTCAGATTGGAAGGGTCCAATTCATGATGTTTCCTCAAGAAAAGATCCGGTGTTAAAGAGAATATCAGAAAAATGTCGCCTCTGGATTAAAGAGATAAATTAAATTTTCTATGATAACAATTTTATATACGAATATTTTTTCTTTAACTTTAAGAAATTTTTAAAAATTATTTTAAACATAATTCCGAAACAATGCCCTTTTTTAATATAACTGCATACAACAAAATAGCATGTTAATGAATAACCGACTAGACCAGGGATGGGCAAACTTTTTCGGTCGCGGGCAAAAAATCGAAAAAAAAAAGTTTTTCGGGCCAAGATAAATTTTTCTAAAATTTTAAAAACAATATACAAGTATTATAATTTAAATATGTTAATGAGATGAATGAAATTGCGATATAATTTTTAAAAGTTCCTTATATTGAGGTTCGAAGTGAGATGTACTGATTCTAAGGAACGAGGCTAAATGCTCATCTGTCAGTCTATTTCTGAAATAATTCTTTCTAAGGTTCATAGTTGAAAACACTTGTTCACATATATAAGATGAAGCAAACATAGCACTGATTTTCTGGGCGTGAGATATTAAATTTGGGAAACTTACTTTCGATAATGATTTGTAAAACTCTAACTTTGGAATATTTAGAAACGACTGCTTGAGATGATAGTTAGATTGCAACTCAATTAATTCAAGCTACAAATCTGACCTCACTGCTTCACAATTTACGTTGAAAGGCATGGTAAAAATATCCAATTCTGTTTGAATCGCACTGAAATCTTGAAATCTGCGTTCGAACTCAAAATGCAGTTTTTTCAAGACATCTTCATAATTCTTAAGCTTCTCCTCATTTACTGAGGGTATTGAATTTAACCTCGAGAAATGAGACAAGTCGTTCTTAGCTAGCTGCCCAGCAAACAGATTAAGTTTTAGTTTAAAAGCTTTGAGATGGGCCCAGATATCGTCGATAAATTGATTTTTCCCTTGCATCTTGACATTCAAGTTGTTCATATGACAAAGAAGATCTGTGAAAAATGCAAAGTCCGAATGCCATTCTGTCTCTTCTAACATTTCGCACTCCGCAGAACACTGTTTCTCATGAAAGAACGACACAATGTCGTCTTTCATCTGCCAAACTCGCTCGAAAACACATCCTGCACTAAACCACCTTACTTTCGTGTAATACAGTACATCAGATTATTCAGATTGCACGGACTGAAGAAAATCTCGAAATTGCCTGTGAGTAAGCCCACGAGATCGAATAGTATTTATAAGCTTCACGACTGCATCAAACACGGGTTTCATATTCAATGCAGATTTACACAAAGCATCTTGATGTGTAACACAATGTAGAAAAACAACATTGTTCCCGGGATAGTTTTGATTAAAGAGTCCAAGAAATCCAGATTTTTTTCCTGTCATATTTGGTGCTCCATCGATCGTAATATTACATATATTTGTTATAGACACTTTCAAAGTTAAAAGCCCTTCCTGAAATTCACGAAAAATATCACATCCCTTTGTAGTTCCCTTTAAAAAACGCATGAATGCCAGTTCCTCGGAAATTTCAAAGTTCTCATCAACACCTCTTAAAAATAATACTAATTGAGCAGTATCATTTATATCAGTGTTTTCATCCATAGCTATGGTGCAAAATTTAAACTGGCCAATCTTTGACTCTAATTGTGATGCCAAATTTTTATCAATGGCTTCGATTCTAGAAGTCACCATTTTTCGAGATAAGCTTACAGTCTGAAAATTATTTTTCTTGTCTGGACATAAAACATCACAAACTTGGAGCATGCATAACGAACTCTCCATCACTGAGAGCTTTATTATTTTTAGCAATATTGTATGCTACAATGTAACTTGCATGTGTAGCTGCTGCTTGGATAGTGTTTATCTTCTTGAAAAAATTTTGTCGCCTGATAATTTTTTACAAAGACTTTCTACATTTTGTTTTCTTTCATATTCGGACATTGCTTCGTAATTGAAATTCTTATGCTTAGATGTGAAATAACGGGAAATGTTATATTCTTTGAAGGCTGCTACAGCTTCATTGCAGATGAGACATACTGGTTTATCTTTAACAACTGTAAAAAAATATTTCCAGTTCCATTCATCATTAAAAGCAACGTTTTAGGAGCCATTTTGGGGTTAAAATATTTTACGAATAACGCAAACAAGCACTAGCTACTACGCTATACTTTTAATACTTTCACCACTATTCACAATGATGCTATATGCCCGCAATCTTTCCATACGCAATCAATGATATTAAAACTCGCGTCAAAAGAAAAAAGCCGCTGGCTGGAGCTTAAAATGCGCAGTCTGCCACATATGAGGTCTAATTCACCTATATTGGATTCCCATATGTCTGCTCCCCGAGTAAGAGATAATTCTTGTTGGCGCCAGTCTACAGCTATAACAAAGAACTTCCGCTTTTAACACTTTACCGATTGAAAGCTGTCTGTTTATTGATAGCTTCTATAGAATATGCACTGCGAGTAATTTACAGAAACACGTCGTTGCGATGTGGTTGAATGCGAAGAACAGAATGATTTTCAACAGAAATGAAACCGGAAATACCATCAATAAATCAAATAAAAAAGAACATTACAACCAGAGGGCGCGAGCGAAAGGCAGACTCACTGGCGCCAACACTGTCTGTGCTTGCTATTTCCGTCGATTTATGTTTTGTAGAACAAAAATAGAGAAAGTAAGAAGATCATCAGTCCTTTGAAAAAAAGGAAGAAAAAAATAATATTTAAACAAAGTAGAAAAAGAGATGGATATATAATATATAAATCATATTTTCTTTTAATTTCCGTCGAACCAGCAAATTAAAATTCTATCCGCGGGCCGGAGTTGGGCCGCGGGCCGTAATTTGCCCATGTCTGAACTAGACTATTTTAATATCTTCTGTGTGACTAAAGGTAAATTACAAATATCCCAGTATAATTTTAACTAATGCTTCTATATATTCCCAAAATTTAGATGCTTTTTTAAATAATAGTTGTTTTATGGCTGGATTAACATATTTCCTTTTGAAAACTGTGTGATGCAAAATTCGTCTTTGACAAAATGCACCGGTTGATGCAATTAAGTCAAACGTAGAAGGGAGACGAATTAAGCCTAAAACATTATCATACTACGATATTTCGGACAGGTTCGAATGTTCCTAGAATGTGATCTTCCTTGTTTCCTTATTCCTTAATTACTCTCTAAACTGAAAAGCAATCTTGGAACACAAAATTTATGTGGGATTTGTTCCTGTCACCACTAGATGGCGCATAGAAGCCTGTGTTGTGACACCACCCTATTCCACGGAGGGTAAGAGATTACAGATCGGCAGGAGAGTCTATAGATCCAGCGAAGGGGAGATTTCAATCAAAGTCCAGCAACTGACCATAATATACATGTGGTCAAGTTTGCACGCCAGGAAGTTTCAAAAAAACTTTTTAAAGAAAACATTGCTTCCCGGGGTTTTTCCCATTTCTGATCCAAATAGAGAGTATATGAAGAAAGTTTGCCTGTAATACCCTAAAATTTGTAAAAAAGCTCTTAAAATGTTGAAATTTTATAAAATTTTATATCGTTACTAATGTGCTGTACCTGGTTTATATTTGCTACTATGGACATGCTTACTTAGAATATAAACACAATGATTTGAGATGATTTATTTATGATTTGGGAAAAAAAAGCATAAAATGATGAAAATTTCACTACTTCTGCTTTGCTGCTTTTAGGAACACAACACGAAAGTTACTGTATGCTCACAATAACAGCTTAAAAAATAACTAAAATCTTAAAAATGGATATAAAAATGAATTTTGTTGTAAGTTAAAATCAGCAATTTTATTTGAAATTTTTACACGTAACAGAAACAAAAAGATTAAATACTGACAGTAGTGAATTGTCCAAATAACTTGTAAAACAGCTTATAAATTTATTCGAATGGATGATGACGAAAATTATGTTTAAGTGAGTGTGAAGAGTATTTGCTTTTATTCTGTTGAATTTTTAAAAAATATTAGATTAATTTATTTGGAAATAAATTTCTTTTTTCTCTGAAGAAGTCAAGCCAACAGTAATGCATAAAAGTTTAGAGATCGCTGTTAATCATCGCCACCGCATCAAGGAAGATCGAAAGATTAGAATATCGTATGGAAACATAACAAAAAAAGAGTATAAATAATCGAAGTCGGGTTGCTACTATTTGTACAATAAGTATTAGACGACAGGATTCATCGAATACAAGAGAAGGCGACACTTTTGACATCACTGTAAGTTACATGAAACATCATTTAAGAATTTAAAATGTGTAGAAGAAACAAACGTAAATAAATATATTAGATTAAAAAATTGAATGGAGATTAGGAATTTTTCTTGATGTTAATTGATTTGCGCAGTTGTAAAAAAGCAGGTATGCATTAGTTTAAAAATGCTTGTAGTTCTTAAGCAAACTCTGATATGAATACTTTCGTGTTTTAAAATTGTTGCGAAAACAGAAACCTTTTGATTTTTTATAGTCTGATTCTGATAGCATAATAAAAGAAAAAAATGTTTTGTGTAATGGAGCAAATGGACTGGTCAATTTCTTGTCCTGAATGCGATGGAGCATCCTTGGGACTACCTTGGAAGTTAGGCAGCTGCTTCAAGAACACTCGAGACGTGGTGAAATGAGGTTTAACAAGTGCTGCTTCCCATTTAGATGTTCGAGAGGTTAACTGAAAGTATGGAAAACCGATACCGCGAAATCATCACAGAAAGAGGAGGACGGATTCCTTATTGAAATTTATTTATTTACTTTTTAGCAGATACATTTGAGTTATTTTTTCCGCCAACAACAACCTTCTGTAAACAAACAAAAGGTGCGATAATTTAATAAAAATTGAATATTTGATGTACAATGTAATAATTTAATGCTTGATACTGAAAGTAGATAAAAATCACTAAATAATTGCTTAATGCAAAACTGTTAAAATTTTTGTCTTTATGTTCAGATATTTACAAATTCGACACATAAAAGAAGTCATTATCTCCACTTTTTGCAGCTTATGAATTAAAGCATCTGATGGAACGGTGATTGCGTTTTACCTCAAAGTAGTTGGCCTAACGGCTTCTTCAAAATAAGCTCATAATTATAATCATGTCTTTTGGAAATTTTATGCAGCAAATTTCTCTGAAAAATACTTTTATCATAGACCGCTGGAATATGCTTGTTAATTTTATGTTTGTTCTTTGTTTTTAGCAGAAAAACCCATTTCTAATCAAGGAAAAAGATAGTTGCCAAAAAGGAAACTCTGGCTTACTTTAGCGTCCTCAGTGAACTGATGAACACTGCCTCAGTGAATACAAATATCCTGACTTTACGAGCAGCACAAGCGGCGAACCCTGAGACAGAGGCGTCACCCGCAATCGGTGAGGCCACTATTTTTGCTCCCATCTGACGAGTGAGACTTCATCATATCTTTGGAGCAGACTCCCATCCTTGTATTTAGGATTCATCCCCTTGCGGGGCTAACCAACATCTCAAGAAATATGAAGGAAATGCTCTCAGTTTTCTCCTTATGTAAAATTTGCCATGAACTAGAAAGAACAGCCAACGAATCAAAAAGACAGTGAATATGAAACAGCAACTGTTTCAGCCTGATCCACTCTGTCCCTATCAGTATCTCGTTCCTTTCTTTCTGAAAAAAAAATGTGCATTTTTCCTTTCATGCAACATTATTCATATACTATCTACTGTCTTTTGAACCTTTCAGCATCATTCTTTATCAGAACTATTCATGATTACTTCTAGGTATATAACATGATTTTATCAAAATTCACCGAGTTTTCGAATCAATTTTTATTTGTCCTCATTAACAAGTGTTGAAATATTGTAAATGTGTTTTAAATCCATTTGTGTTGTAACGTAACAAGCACGATACTGTCTGTCCGAACAAGATCAAAACCCTGTCATTGTGCTAAAAAATGTGAATTCTACAAATATTTCGATTTTATGTTCTAAAATTCTATTCTTTTTGATTTCTCAATAAGGGTTTCAGGATGCGATGTTTATGTGGGGCCCTATTGGCCCTGGGGGAGGGTTGGTTGGTTGCAATTACCATCTTGTGCCCATTCAACCTGTAATATAACCCTGGTGGTTATTGGGATCAGGCGATCTGAGTTGGCGTCATGTCTGCGGGGTCACTCACCAAATTTGACGCCGCCTGTTGAGTAAGACAAGCTAATTTTCACTCTGGAGCATTAAGCTCTAGTTACATTTTTTGGTAATGAACAGACTTCAAAACATCCAACTTATTTGCCAATTCAGTTATATTTTTGATGAAAACCGTTCATCACTATCATAATGTGTACTGCGAATTTCCGTGCTTTATGATGTATTTCAACAGGACACTCATAAACTCTGTATGACTTAATTTGTTTCATACGATTTCTATTTTAGGGGCATTTACAAAAGATTGATGCGAATCCGTCATTCGCCCCTATTTATATAGAGCTGTTATACAATTAACCGTTATTGAATTGATTTAGAACAAATAGGTGCTCATTGTTTATCGCTATAATGGATATAGTTATTTTTATTTTGCATATAAAAATTTATTTTAAGCCCTTCGCTCTTTACATCATCGCTAAGTATGTTTTTATATGGTTTGTCAGATTGAAGTTGAGTTATGTAGCCATATTACGACTCTAAAAACATCTTGATTTTAAATGATGGTAAGATGAAAAGAACATTTATTTTATGTAGCATGAAAGTGATGTGAACTTACAACAACGAAAGCAAAAATTTAATCGCTTTCGAACTGTTTGTTGTTTCCATCATAAGCAAATCAACATGAACAACAAAAACAAATTAGTACCCTTTCTCCTTATTGCATAGCATTAACTCAAAACAATTCACGTGGGAGAGCTAAATCCCCACAATTTCTGATTACCCATTCAAAATCCGTGGATAACGCATTTGTTCATAACGCTGGTAGGGAAAGTTGACGTTAGTGTTCCTATAAAAACGAATGATTGGATTGAATGAAATTAACTAATAATTAGAATAATGTGATTGGTCACCTTAAATTAAAAACATTGCTTCAATATGAATATTGAAGTTTTTTTTGATACTTTGAATAAATTCAAAACAAATGATTAATTAATCATATCATTGGAATTGTAACTTTCAAAATTATTTTATTTTTCTGCTATTTTGAATAAAAAGAACATTTTCCCAAAGAACTTCTTAAAATGAAAGAATGATAACAAAAATATCGTATTCATTTAGGCAGTTTTGTAATGAAATAATTATATAAAAACATTTTGATTTTTAAAAGGTTTACTTATTTTGAATTATAAAATATAAATGTTACATAAAAGAACATTTTCTCATCAAGAAATTGAATCTAAAAAGAATATTGCAACTGGACTTAGTGAATATGAAGAATCTCCTATTCTCCGTACCGGAAAAAATCGGAACAAAATTATTATTTTATAAGGTATACACATATTTATTTTAACTCATGACGTGTCACCTAGAAATACACACACATACACGCATAACGTCAGTACATAACTTAAACTCACTTCAAGCTGACTTGTTATTTTGCAGATGAAGAGAGTTAAATCCAAGCGAGAGAAACGACAGATCCTATCTGCAGTGGCTGAATTTGCATGAACTGCAATCGTTCGCCAAAGTTAGCGCCAAAATTATTTGAATAAAATTTTCTTACGAAAGATACTCGGGAAAATTCATATAAAAATAAAGTCAAATGCATATCTAAAAAGAAATTTGATAAAAAATGTCAGACAAATTTATTTTACAGTTGCTTCAATCTAACGCAGTAGCGACAACTGTATGGCAAAAGGGGAGGAGAGCAAAAAGATTTACGGACACTTAAAAGAACCCAGTGTTATGGAGGATAGGAGACGAGATTTAAAAACTTAGTTGCAGATTTAGCTAGCTTTCTCTAACACTATTGTTTTTTTTTGAAATTCCTAGTTTTAAGCAGATGAAATAATATATATATATATATATATTTCCATCTGTTACTATTCGCATTTTTATCTTTACTCGGATATACTTTGAATTCGTTTTTTCATATTCTTTCGAATTTGATACGAATGTTTGTTATTTTATTTTATTGTTTTTCTATT
>BGPR01029170.1:0-19448 GCA_013235015.1 Araneus ventricosus | reverse complement strand
TTTATTGCTTCGTTCAGTTGCATTGCTCTACAATTACATGCGTTTACTTTTCTTCCAGTTTTAATATTTTCGCAGATAATGGCTCTAAACAAATTTTTGATTTCCAGTAATTTACGACCCCCTGGACCATCGAAACGGCGTGTTACCTATCTAAAAAAAACTTTAAAATGCGGTCTCATTAAAAAAAAAATTCGTAGTTGAAACATTATTAGTTTTTTTCATTATTAATTTTTAAAAAGTATCCAACAATTCTCGGACACCCTGTACTTTGTATCTGCAAAAAGCTTTAGTCATTTCTCTTGCATACTCAATTTCATAATTACTGCGCAGTTTTGGTTGGTATTATTTTTCTCTAAATAATCTTTTAGATATACAAACTGGCTGAATAGAATCTCAGTGTTGCCAATATCGATGTTTCTTACCTATAAATATGCGGTAGTACGTTCTATTTCTTCCCGGCAGAGTTTAGGGAGAAAACGGGACAAATAGTAATATGTGACTAAGTAATGAAATACGGTGACAGTCCCCTATATACGCGATATATGGCAACCCTAATTATATGTAGGAGAAAGTCGGGTAAGATGGCGACCTTAAGCTTTGGGAATTTTTCCTGACCTCAATATTCATTGCAGGAGGATTATTACTTCGGCAAAATCTTCTTCAACTCTTTATTTTAAAGTGATATTTTTTTTAAATTTTTATTTTCAAATTTGAGACCCCAAAATGTCATTTAAAAAAAAAAGTCATTTTCGTCATCTTTCCGACAGTGTGGGTAAGATGACGAACGGTGTCGGGTAAGATGACGAAGTGAGATAACAATTTAATTTAAAACCCATATGCTATCAAAAAAACTATTTAAAGCTGTTGAGATCACATCTTGATCATAACAAATTGCACATAACAGGAAACAAACATAATCGGATTAAAGTAACAACACAAAACAAATGAAATATTATCAATCGAAATTTGAGATTCAAACCTTAAGAAATGAAATCAATTACAAAAATCGCGTCGCCATGGGCTAGGATTTTGTCCCAGCCAGTACAGGTGGAATGAGGCCAGAGCTTGCACATAAAACATTGGAATTCCAATTCCGTATTTCCTTGCTCACTGCAAATGATGCATTCTTCATTGCCGAGGTCCTCTGGGTCCATATTGTTATCAGCGTCAACGTAAGGAAATTCAAATGAATGAATTGAGTCTTCAGACTCAGAACATTAAAAATAGAGATTTCGCTTAGCTACTTTCTTCATTTTTTGTAGAATTTTTAGCAGGTTTGTTGCGTTTAGACTTATTAACTTCAGCTTTCTTCAACTGTCTCAGTTTTCGTTTATCTTCTTTTTCCTCTACCCTGGAGTGCCAGTGAGCTGCAGGAAGGACAAGTGGTAGTCAGGTAGCACGACACGCTCATAAATGAACTCGGAGGGGTTCGTTATCTTACCCTCCACTTAATTCGTCATCTTGCCCGACTTTGCCTTTTTATTTCAAAAAAATATTGAAGGATGTCAGCTCATCGGAAAATTTAAAATAATACTTAATTCAAAACGTTTTGATTAGCTCTTTATGAATAGCACATGTATAAATCAAAAATATTTACTTCGTGAACGCTATCCCTTACCAAGCAACAACCAAAAGTTGCGTAGGAACAACCCAAAAACACATTACCGCGAATTGTGAATCACACTAATAACGGGGTGGAATCTTTTGGTGTGACACGGGTAGCTGGTCGCTATCGGTCTCTGAAAATGCAGGATCGGGTCATTCATCTAGGGAAATTTCCGAGAAAAATCCAGTTCGTCGTTTTACCCGACTTTCCCCTATATATAAAATAGATAGAGAAATTAAAATACCTTTGCATCCCTTTAATCTTTTTTCATTTTACTCTAAACAGACATGTTTTTCGTTTGATAATATAAAATATTTAAGTAGCAGTGATTTATTTCGGTTTTTGCGTCCATCTAGATGGGTTGGACAAAACAGTGTCCAAACATTCAAATTTTATATTAAATAAGAACAACTTTTAAAAATTGTTTTTAATAAATATTTTTTTTTCTTTTCCTACGTTTAATAAATGAACTTATTCAGTTAAAAAGGATAAATGAGCTTATAAATCACCAACTTATATTTATGAACTATAATAAATTTTACCATAAACTGAGAACCATTTTATGTTTCTTCTAAATTTCGAGCTTGAATTAACAGTGTCAACTCTTTCATCCTAAAGGACAGAATGGTATAATATAATAAGAATACAGGCTACAAAAAGAGAGAAGTAATAAAATTATCCCCGAATTTTTTTTTTTTTTAGAAAACAGTACTTTTAGATGAATTAAGATAATTTTTCAAAAAAATATGTTATCTAGTTTAAGCTCTGCAATATAAATGATTAAAATTGTTTTCACATCGTTCCTTTTTTCTAAAAAGTTATCTTGTAAAAAAATGAAAATGTTAATCGTAAAATGAAGCAATGACTTTCAAATATAATATAACTAATCAAAAGTATAACTGGGTGACATGTGAATACTTTTGAATTTGCACATTTTTTCAAATATCTCCCGAAAGGCTGAAAGGATTTTCCTACAACTTCGACCATATAAAGAAGAGGCTTCAATTCACAGTTTTACAGGGAAAATTCGGTCACGATGGCATTTAAGGGACTGACCAGAAATTAATGAAGAAAATGATTTAGGACTCTCCCCATATTACAGAAAGCTGATAAAGAGTTGCAACTTTCACCAATGGTTTCGCTTGATGAGCGTAACATTTACATGCATTTTTGTGAAAAAAGCACGAATATTCAGGAAGCTAAAAAAGTTTTCTTAAAAAATTCCAAATTTTCCCACAAGTTTTTTTGCTTATAACATACAGAGTTTTCAACCAAATCATACGAAACTTAAAGAATTCATGACAATATGTAAGCGAAGTATTGTAATAAAATTCGAATTAAATACTTTGAATATTAGAGGAAATATGAGTATTTGTAGTAAATAATTTTTTGCTGCACATGTGCGAAACTCAGCCTAATTTTTCTTTCATAACTTCAAAGCCAGATATATAGGGCAGCTTATATAAAAATTCCAGTTGAATACCGTTAAGATTCAGGAAGATACCCGCATTGCAGCGATATGAATTTTAGTTGCACTCTAAGAGAAGCCAAATGATGAGGGTTTTTCTACAAATGATATTTTTTAATTTGAATCTTCGAATAGTTATCGACGAACTGCAATCTAAGTAATGTATTTAATTTATAACTATACATGGGTATTCAGGATATTCAACTTTCATAAAATTTAATATTACCGTTAGAATCGACTTAATCTCTATACAAGATGTTATGAAGTTGAAAATATTAAGTCAAACTGTAATAACAAAATATTGAAAAGTGTATCACATTCAGGAGAATTGGTGTTAGTATCTTGCAAATAAAAAAATGCAAAATCTCAATTTAGTAAGTAATTTTTTAAAAAGTAGTAAAAAAAGGACAACTTTTTTGAGCAATCTAAATACTGTAATACAAAGTTTGCCAGGACTATTGAATCAGACCGCTAACTGCGAAACAAACTGGACAACACTGAATCTGCAAGCGAATTTGAAAACATGAAAAAAAAAATTCTAAGAAAGCCGCCCTGAAAGTTTAACGATGCTTGATTTTAAATTCATTTCGAGTTCTCGGTTCTTAAATTTAAATGAAGGCACTAAATTAAATTACCTTGATAATAATGCAAGAAAAAAAGTATTACGATGCGTCTGGCCCCAAAAGTTGCGAGGCCCCTAAGCAGTTAGTTGCCTACTTTGCCCTGTGCAGTTCTACACCTGCAAAATCAATTTACAGACCATCGGGTCTTGGGTACAATGGACGTATCATCAAAAGAATGTCGTCTTCTGCATATCTCGTTTTCTATAGAGCACATTCCTGTGTGACTAGCAGGTTAATTTATAAATAATGATACACATTAGTCACACTAGGACTTAATTCTCCCCCCCCCCCCAACTTTTCGTTTGGCTGTTTTCATTCACTCATTAATTTTTTTAAGCAAAGAGGGAGAAACTTTTCAGTGTGAGGAGAGGATTATACTATAAACAAGGATGCAATGTCGTAAATTCGCCGTCGTCTTAGCGCTGTGATGTTTCTAGCATAGATTTTGAGGCCCCCTAGAGTCTCGAGGCACGAGGCGGCCGCCTCTAACACCTGTGCAGAAATACGCCACTGCATAAATTTCGAAATAAGAGATTTATCTTTTTGTAGCATAATTCAGTTTAAAGTATTGCATATTCAATTTATGAGAAATCCAGCTCATTAAAATAATTCAAATGAGGAAATTTTCTTAACCCACCCATAATCTATTAAATTAAATGACTTTCAGCGAGTTCATTATATTAAGAAAGCCAAATAAAAATGTCGAAAAAATCGGCACCAGCCATAGGAACAAGATTGTTTGGCGTTGTTTTCTTCGCAATCATACACACCAAAACTATTTAACGCTGTCACATGAATTCCATAAAACGAAATATTTTGATTTCATAGACTGATTAGTTTAGCATCATGTTTTAAACCTGCAGAAGGGTTATTTGTTATTTATCTTCATCTTAAATTGCAATTAGAGGACAAGGACGGGACAATTCCACAATACATACAAATGTGAAGACGTTTGATTTAACGTGCACCTTGTCGAGATATTCAGAAAATTATTAACAATTTTAATCAAAGGATTTATTCAGCTATATGACGAAAGACACTAACAACAAAGTTTGAAAATAAATCGCACTGGAAAGAGAAAGAATTTACAGGGCCGCCCACGAACAGAAAAGAATAGGGGAAAATTCACCAACTCATAATATGCTAACCGAATGAGTTTTCAACATTTAAGGCATCATTCTATAATATATTTGAAATCAAACCATTTGGGTAGATACAAATTTGTATCAGAAAGACGACTTTTGTTTTCCTGAAATTAAATACTGGCATGGTGGTAAGGTTCATACCGGAGGGCTCCATGTTCGAAACCCGATTGCACTCAATATCCGCCAAGTGTCTTCCCACTGGTGCGGTGCGAAAGTGGAAAAAAAGGCCCCCGGTTCAAAATTTCGGGGTTCATCTCAGAATTGCCGCCGAGTTATTTCAAAGTGATACATTAATAAAACTAAACTGAATTTAAAAATATTTTCTGTTCTTTTTCTTTGCTTTTATACAAAACGAACGAATTTGACGTACAAAATCAAACGCTGATTGAATCATAACATTTTAAGAAATATTATGAGAAATAGTCCATGCATTTTAATTTTTAGATAGGCTAAAATTTTCGTAATCTCGAGTTTAAGGACACTAAATCATTAGAAAATATTTTTTAGTAAACATGTCACGTGGTCCAATTTTTTTTAAAATTAAGCCTCGTTTTTTTAAACTAAAATGTATAAAGAAAAAAAAAAACTGCAGTCCAAGTCGGAAAAGAAACAAACCTGCTTCAACCCGGGTTTTCTACTTCCCTCCGAAAACTCAGTCTATAAATTTTGAAAATATGCATTTAAATTTAGAAAAGAAATAAATAAAATGTGCAATGATCTCTCTTTTTTTCCTCAAAAGTAGCCCCCTGTCATGCTTGCTTATCTTCGAAATTCCTGAAAATTTATGCACAACAAACAAATGCCCTGAGTAATAATATGTCCTTCATTTGGACAAATGTAAAAAAAATGTAAATATGTCTCTTATTATTCGGATATATTTGTTACTGGACTCAGCCACGCAATATCTAAACAAATAATTCCCCCCCTCCCCAGAGAATGTGGATAGTCTAAGATAAATAAACAATGATTTATAAATG
Organism: Araneus ventricosus; assembly: GCA_013235015.1. Taxonomy (NCBI): domain Eukaryota; kingdom Metazoa; phylum Arthropoda; class Arachnida; order Araneae; family Araneidae; genus Araneus; species Araneus ventricosus. The sequence goes on along the minus strand of BGPR01029170.1, from coordinate 13,629 downwards.
AAGGCACCCTCCGAAATGTTTTCTGGAGCTTATCTTGCTCTACCATCTCCTTTCGCAGAACGCCACGGTCCCTCCTTATCGAAAGCGGCCCCAACTGACATTTCTTGAGCGAAAGGGAGAATTTATTGTTGTGGCGCCGACAACCTACCCGACAGCCTTGTATGCGACAGCAATGAAAGCCCCGACAAATTACTTAGCGTCAGGTGCAATATTTTTTCGATGATAACTAAGTGACTTCTTTGATCGGCGCCACAAAAGATCCTTTTCTTGATTTCATTGCCCGTAGAGACTCTCTCACCTAAATGGAGAGCTGGTAGGCCCGCTGGAAGGAACGGGAATTAATGACAGGTAAATTCAAATAAGTTAAGCCAGCAAATTGGGAGCAAAGAAAGCAGTGTTGGGAATAAAAGCTTTCTAATAAGATATAGGGAAACTCCTTGAAGTTTTATTCTGACTTGTCGGAATCACCTTTTCTCGCGGATAGGCCAAAATTTGAAGTATCTCCACGGAATTCTCAAGTCTCAAGTATTAAAGATTTTTTTATCTGATATGAATATTTTTAAATTAAAAAAATATTGTATGCATTCAAGGTGTCCGTATGATATGAAATTGTTTCATGGACAAACTTTCCGAGATTTATAAAAATTTAAGAATCAAAATAAGGACTTTAGTTTAAAAGAACGGAGTGAAAAATCATCTGGATTTGTCAGACTGAACCACATGTTGACAAGCCCGAAGGTTGGGAGGCCCTGTATTTTGACAGATGAGAAGAAATCATAAAGGAAAGATTTGTATAGGCTAAAACATGACCTCGGATCATACGATACGGTTCAAGTAAATTATTGATCGTGTATGTCTTGTCTATGAAAACAATTACCGAAGAAAATTATATTCTTCCACCTTCTCCAAACCTATCGAATTTCACCCTACGAACTTGTCAGTTGTGTGCACTTTTAGAACGCAATTCCCTTCAAATTGTTTCGATTCAAGAAACACTTCATGTTTTCTTAAAACATCTGAAATGAAGCAATTGATTTTTGAGTCGTCATTTGGATCTTGTCGGTGCGGAATACAATTGGTTTTATTTGGAGAAAAATAAGGGATAACAAAAGGTCCGTGTATGGATAGTTCAGAATTTTAAGCTTTCGATGCTTTAAGCTGAAACCTGTTTTTATTTTTAAAATATTTTTTTTTAAAATTTATGAAGTAATGTTCAGGGAACAAACCACAAATGATTAAATCCCTTTTTCGAACTATCAAGTTGGTCTCTAGCTGGTCTCTAGTTGGTTTATTGTTAAATAACTTTGCTCCATCATTCGACACTGAGCTAGAAAGTATTATAGGATATGAAAATAAGCTCATTATTTTAAGGGAAACTAGGAAAAGACTTGATTCTAGTTTTAGATTTCTTATAATTCTCGAATATTTCTATTGTTATCATCATAAAAAACTTAGTTTTTAAGAATGAGAAATGTAAATCGATATCTCACTTAAACATAAGTAAACATATTTTGTGAAATCACATAGGGTTATGTCTCTCCAAGAGTAATCAGAAGAACTGAGTCACCCCACCGTGCCGAGGCATCCGGAAATCTGAATAACAGCCGCTGCAATAGCTTCGAGTACTGAGGCCGGAGTCCTAGCAGCCAATCACCTGGCCACGGCCCGACCCCTCCCGTAGGAGGAACGTGCTATCACTGGTAGAAGCAGGGAGGGTCCACAAATGCGATGCGCAGAAGGTCTTTCCGCGCATTACGTCATATTGGGACGGATTCCGAAGCTTTCCACTGTCCCACGCAGTTTTGAAGTAAAGAAATAAAATTATTCACTCTAACAAACGGTGAAAATACCAGATTAATGTTTCTTGATTGTATCTTTCACATTTTACATCACAAGACTGTTTTTTTATTGCTTATAAATTCCGCGTCATGAATTTTTACTTTTAATGAAAATAATTCCTGGATCTTCTCTTTTTGTTTACTTTACAGTAATAGCAAATGATCGATTCGCTTTTGTGAGGATATTATTTGCTTTTTCTGCCGTCTAATAGGAGTTTTCGATGGATGAAAATAAATAATATGATCTTTTGGGCTTATTTATGTCTAGTCTGGAGTCGAGTTTTTTTGTTTGTTTTTTCTCCTCACATTACAAATTAAAAAGCGGGAAATTTAGTTTCATTATGAATATTTCTCGTTTGATTCAGTGCTGAGGGGGTTGCTAGATTGCTAATGAGTTTTTGAGTTTTCCTCTGGTTCGTAAACTAAGGATTGAAAAACGACTCTTTTCAGAGCCAAATGTTATAGTTTTACGGAAAGATTTAAAAGCTATTGCAATGCCTGGTTGTGCTGTTGTCAGATGTTCGAGAAATTCGAAAGACAAAAACTTTTCTTTCCACTCATTTCCGAAAGATCGTGATATTCCGAAAAATTGGAATTGTAGAGGCAACTAGAAGATATCGTTAATGATGAAAATGCTCGAATTTTCTCTCAGTAATTCAGTGAGAACGATTATCATCGTCATTTAAAATTTAAATGCTTAGTTTGCCAGCAAATATATTAATAATAGTTCCGAAACCAAAAGCGATTCCTGCATTATTTTTGCCATCAAATGAAATGATGAATAACAAACATAATGAGTTAGAGAGGAACGCTCTAAACTAGAGTATTCATAGAGTAGTTTTAATGTTCTAAAAAGTGCTTTGGTCTGATTTCTCGTATTGTACGAAAACGAACTTTGGAAACTACATAAGTGATTGGCATAGAAGCGGAAATATTCTAATCAAAGGTATTTAATATAAGTTTTGTTATCATGTATTCTGTTTAAAACATATAATTAGCAATTAGGCAATCATTTATCATTAATATATCAAATATTGGATATTATGTTATTCGAGAGATTTTATATTGTATTTGTCCGAAATACATATTTATATATTAAGGATGTAATATATATGTATAAAATTCAATTAAGATTTGTGCGATAAAAGCAATTATGTAAAATTAAGTTATTTTTGTTATTGTTTATTCAAAATTATAATTTATTTTTTTAGAAATTTCTCAAAGATATGTGATTTTGTTTCTAGTTAGATGAAGTAAGTGAAAAACCAATATTTAAACGAATATGTATTTTATAATCACAAGTAAAACTATTCTTAAGTGTTCGGTTTCTTAAACACCGTCTACTGACTAAACTAGAGTTGTTTCTATTTTAACTGTATTAAAGTTTAGTGGCTATAGACGTAATTATCTCCTTTCTATGCATAGAGATCATATAAGAAAGATCACTGCGTTTTATTAAAAGTTTTGATTAAACTGTCCAAATTTTGATTCTTTCGTAATGTGTGACTCTTTAACAACGTTTCTGCAAAAAAGAAAAAAAAAAATCAAGCTTAGGAAAAGTTTTTCTGTAGTTAAAAGAGCTCTCAAACAATTTATTTATTCCGTTGCGTAACACTGGGACGAAGAAGCGTGCTCTCAATGCGACGTCATCAACTCATCCGCTCTCTGTGGGCCTAACCTTAGGCTACTTGCACACCGGTTTGAAAATAGTCTACTTTTGCAGACGATGCGTTCCTTGCACACACGCCGATTCGTGTCGGTCGGTTTCAAATCGGATGTACATCAGGTCATTCTCGAATACAGTTTTTTTTTCTGAAGTTAAAATGAATCCAAAACGTATTGCTGCTATGTGGTTGCTTTACCGACGTCTCAGGCGTCGTAGGATTAAGCGTAATTACTGGGTTCATCCAATCAACCAGAAAAGGGAGCAAATAGGAATATTTCATACACTTTTGAAAGAACTTCAAAAGGATGAGAACAAGTTCTTCAATTTTTTTCGCATGACAATACCATCATTCAACGAACTGCATCAACGGCTTAAAACCAAAATTCTTCGTAAGAATTCGAAAATGAGAAATAGTATTACATCAGAAGAGAGACTTGCTCTTACGTTAAGGTAAGTAAGGTTTTTAAAGCAGCCATGAATATAAAATTATGAATATAAAAATAATATAGAATTATATATTAATATATATATATAATTAAAAATTCAATTGAAATCATATTCCAGAACGAAAAAAATGTTTTTGATTTTTGAGGCGGACACCTTAAAAATTGACTTGGCAATAAAATCAAATTATAATGTGTTAATATTGTGGAAAGCAATCACTTCGACATTCGAAAAAAATTGAATTTCCATTTATTACGTTAATAAATCAAAACTAAAAGAGAAACCAATGTAAAAACAATAAATTTATATTTACTTCTAATGTTTCTCAATGTTTGTTGAACGTCATATAAAACTATAGTTTACATTATACAAAATTCAGGCACATTGCCTCGAAAGCCTATTTTGGCTCATAAATTAATCACAAAGTTCAAGTGTTATGTAGTTCTTAAAACTAAACTAAATTGCAACTAAACAGAAATAAATACTAAGTGAATTATTAAGTGAAAGCAATGAAAAACAAATACTTGTTTAGTTTTCCATTTTCATCTATTAAGTTTTACTAAAATGTTTCTAATTTCATTTCCGATTATCGTTTTAGTAAAATAAAAGAAGTTTTGGGATTAGATGTCATATAGTATGGTCAGTTATTTGACTCCATTACGTACATTATGTAAACAATGAACAAAATAGGTGCAAGGCCACTAACAGAACATGTGTTAAATAATCTACCACAATCTGAAGTTTAAAATTATGTTGTGAAAGCAGCCATGAATATAAAATTATACAAGATTCAATTGAAATCATATTCCCGTCGAACAAGCTGGTCGCCGAAGGTCGGCTAATTCAAACTAAACGAACTCTAAATCGCAACTAAAGAGAAATAAATATTAAGTTAGAAAACTGAAAAACGCTTCTTTGTTTGCCCTTTTGTACATTCTTGTACAAAAATACTGTCGTCAAAACAAATGCTTGTTTAGTTTTCCATTTTCAGCTATTAAGTTTTACTAAAAGGATGCTAATTTCATTTCCGATTATTGTTCTAGTAAAATGAAATAAGTTTTGGGATTACATTAAGAAATAAAAGTGAAGTGAAACGAAAAAAATATTTTTGATTTTCGGCAGAAAATGGGTTTGCAACGTAGGCGGACACCTTAAAAATTGACTTGGCAATGCAACCAAATTATAATGTGTTAATATTAAGAACTCTTGTGATAATAATCTAACACTGTAGAAAGCAAACACTTAAACATTCGAAAAAATTTGAATTTCCATTTATTGCGTTAATAAATCAAAACTAAGGGAGAAACCAAGATGAAAACAACAAATTTATATTTATTTCTAAGACTATCGGAGAGTAAAGTTGTTTTGAGAATTATTCTTATTTAAAAGCGAATTATGTTAAATGAAAATTCATAAGAAAATTATGTTAAATTAACTATAACTAACTTTAAGGCATTGTAATTATTCAACAAAGATTTATGAAGCTAATTAAAAATAAATAACAAAGCAAGTACCAAATATAATTAAAAAAATAGAAATAAAAGTATAGAATGTATGCGGAATCATTAATATTATTTTAAAATTAGAAAAATCGACTTGTTCAAATGTAAAAAAGCATATATATATTTTCAGAGACCTCTAAATGTTAAAGCGCTTGGTCTTTTAACAAGCTTAATCCGCCACTGAAAACCATTTTTTTTAGCTATCCATTAAAAATATAAGTAATTTAAAATATAGTAAGTTAAAAGTGTAAGTAATTTTCTCATTCTTATGCCTAAAATATCAATAAAGAAAAAAAAAATATCCCTAAAAATATTGTTCAATATTTTTTTCAAAATGTTACTAATTTTATTATTTCGCCACGAGAGCAAAGTCGATCGGCTGAAACCGGTGTGTGTGCAAGCGTCAAAAGAATTACATATGCTACTGGAAACGTCTGCAAGAAACCGGATGAAAGAGATCGGCGTGTGTGCAAGCGCCAGTAGATTTACATGTGTCACTGGGACCCCCCGCAGCTGCCGATGCCGGCGAAGCGCAGTGGCAATTCTCGGCAGCCGATCGGTTTTATGTAGGCGCCGGTACGTGTGCAAGCTCCAACTGTTCTCTATACACTACTAATGGAATGTTGCAGACCGGTCTGAAACCGGTCGACACGAATCGGTGTGTGTGCAAGTAGCCTTACTATTCTCAAGTAATCTTGGGTAGAGGGACCCAAAAGCCCAACCATTACTATACCCTCAGGGGAAGCGAGTGCCCGTCTACTTATCCGGCGGCCACTCATCCGCGAACTCGTGTTGTCCCCCCGTGGAAGTCTCTCTAAGGGTAGGGAAGCTTGATGCTAAGTTAGGGAGACCTCACTCTGGGACTTGACTCCATACGCGAAGAATAATTAAATATTTCGACACTTGTGTAAGCGAAATTCATATATAAATTTAAAATTACTGAATTCATAGCATCTTAATCATCAACAAACATCAATTAAACCAATTTTAAAAATTAAATAATAGAACAATTATAAAAATAACTGCTATTAATAAAAATATATAGTTGCAATGAGTAAAATCATACAAAATGAAATAATAAAAATGAAACAATTAAAATGATGTTGAAGTAATTAAATAATAAATATAACAGCAATGGAACCAGGAATCCAGTAACGTCACTAGCACTTCGAAGAATTGTTGGTTTTGGAAACAGCACCGAAATAAAAAGAAAGAAGTTAAAAAATGTTACGCAAAGGAACCAATTGGAAAAACTTTAGAGCCTTACTCTGTTCTCCTAATCCTTTGATCAGAAGAGTAGCAAAGGAAGAAAAATATATTATACGAGATGAAGAAAATTCTAATTGCACGCCATTTTATATGAAATGACAGCTTGAATTATGCTCAGAGAAACTCAGAAATATTTCAAGACTAAAGTTCAGGTCCATAGAAGAAGGAAAAGTGAAGAATTTACTTCGGAGCCACCAAAGCACATTCATCTACACACTATTACAATGGTTTTTCAGATTGGAATGGAAATTAATTCCAACACGCCATGTGAACACGTCACGCTAAATAGGAATGACACTAAAAGACTATCAACTGTCTCACAATTTAAGAAAATCAACTAGGTTCAAATTTCCCTAATTTCCTCTATGTATAACGCTTTGGGCCATTTAAAGAACATTTGTTACTTCAACAAGTAATAAATATTTCAAACTTCTAAATCTAAATTTCTTTTGGCACTAAAAACCTCTCCAAAGTTTACAAGAAATGGAAATGTCAGTGAATAAATTTCTTTTCCCTGTAACGGCTGTGTGTTAAATTGCAATGAATTCTACCCGCAACTGTTACCAACATCACTTCCCTAGCTTACGAATTTGAGGTCCAGAATTATTTTGTAAAATTATCTTGTTTCAAATAATGCCTAATTTTTGAATAAAATAATCATCCTAGTCATTTGACTTACAACTGACTAACCACGTTTTGGAACCATTTGATCATCTGTAACATCTAAAGAAGATTTCGTACAAAACCATGAGTTAAATGATTTTCTGCATAAAACATTTGTAATAAATGCATCGAGTGAGCTTCCGATTATATCTCTATATATAAAAGGCAATGTTTGTTTGTATCTGATGTTTAGACATAAAATATTGCACATACAAGCCTGGAAATTGACACACAGCCCTGATGGTCACTGAATGCACCTCGAAGACAGAATTTTAAAATTCAATGTAGAAAATATTGTATTTAATATTTTGTGGTGTTTTCAGTGATTTTTCATACTCAATTCTCCATTGCATTTGTTCTAATAAGCTTAGCGAGAAAATAGATACACCATAAGAAAGAACAAACAATTTCCGTTCTAATGAAGTTTATTTTAAGCGTCTAAAAGTTTGTTTTAAACGAAAAAGTTGTCATACAGTATTTTCTCTAATTTTAATAAATTTTAAAAAAAATTTTTGGTATAATTTACAACAATCCTTTTCATTGCTGAAACGCAAATCAAATCGTTCATTGTTTAAACAAAAAATTTAATTGCGTGTTTCTCTTTCATTGTTGAAAGCTGAGTTAATATCTTAATACATTTTGCTTTCATATCTTATTTCACCAAAACTTTTGTGGAATCTGTAAACCAAGCTCTCTGAGACATTATGTAAATTAATCTTCTATCTCTCACTATAAAAAAGGCAATGTGTGCGTGTGTGTGCGAGCGAGCGATGTTTAGACGAAAGATATTGCACTTGTAGCCCTGAAAATTGGGCGGAGAGAACAGTCGAATATTGTATTGCGTCAGCCTAAATTATATAAATATTTATTCCATTGTAACGGTTGTTGGCGCAACTGAGATGTTGTGACTCATGTTTTAGAAACTCCTTTTCAAAAGATGCATTCTTTATGGGCATGAGTAAGCATAATTTCATTCGTGAGTTGTTTACTCGATCGGATATGTTGTCCGTTGTTTTGTCCCCTTTCTGGTGACAGTCTTTCTCTGTCGTCCTGGTTTCGTTATTTGCTAGATTTCAATTTATATGTCTTGATACTTTTGTTTTGATTTGATAAAAACCATGTCACGGGCAACCCCGTGCGGGTACTGCTAGTTTCAAATAAAAGGATATTTTGAATTGGGAATATTTTGGAGATTTGGATGGCAGAACTTTGCTATGTGAAGTTTTTTTCATTAAGAGGATCTGATTGCTCTTCTTTGGATTGCATAAATAATTTTACAATCCATTTAAAAACTGCAAAAGGTATGCTTGAATAAGCCACACCTGGAGAACAAAAAAATGAATTCAGCATGATGGCTATCGATCTAAGAGTGACTTAGTAAACTGGACATATTTAACGAATACTTCAGAGTGGTGTGTCCTGACTTTCAATATTATTAAATTAGTATGTGCTTTAAAAATTAATTCATGTCACACTCTCAAAATTATTTATGTACTTTAAAAATTAATTCACATGGAAGTTTTAATTTATTTCAACGTAACTCTGTATTGCAAAATTTAACTGCCACAAAAAGCCGTGTACTATTTTATTTCTTTATTCAAAATCCTAGGTTTAAGAAAGCACAATTTAGAAATTCTCCCCCGCGTTGTGAGATTTTTTCATCGTCCCCTTTTTGTCCAGCTGCCTTTACATTTTTGTACGTGCGAATTTTCTGGTTTCAGGCATTTCACATTTGACCATACCATTAAAAACATCTGGATTCGAAGCTCCTTTTTTCTCACCAGAGGGTCTCTTTTAGCTAATAATTCAGCTAGTCAATTACTGGATGCATCCTACTGACAATTTTCATCCCAAGTTTAATTGTCATTCGAACCCACGAATTATTGTGTAAGGGTGTGCGGTTTGAAGAGGTTGATTTGGTCCTAAAGCCATTTAGTGGGAGAGATGAACGGATATCTCTGGCGAGTTTCCTGGCGCTTGACAAAGGATTTCCTTCGAGTGTCTTCCCAGAAAATAAATCACATTAAATTGGCTCTGTTTGAGAGGGGAGGTTATTTTTTACCATTTGGGTTCAAATGGGATCCCCCATTGGACACATTTGTCATACGTGGGTGAAGGTTTGACTAGTCACTGACCGTTTCGCTGTGGGTGGATGGTCTGGTTGTTATATACTTTTTTGGCGATGAAAATTGACTGAGAAATAGGCTGACCTTTGGCGATTTCTTTTAAGGGGTTACTGTTGATGGGGTGAATGTGGTTTTTCTTAAAAGCTTGAAACATAGGGTTATTTGGCGAGGTGAGGAAGCCAACGGGCTGATTAAAAGGGGATGTTTTGGGGTTTTAAAGGAGAGAGACAAAATAAAAAGGAGAGATAGAGGAAAAGAGACAGAGACAGGCAGTCGAGTTTGGGGCAGTAAAGAAAAGTTGTGCTGACGGTGTCAGCTTGGTGTTTGAGTGGCATCCGAGATGTGAAACGTGACGCGCACCGACTATTGGGTGAACTTCAGAATTCGCGACATCAAAGCTATGTTTAATAGGTATTAGGCAGAATACGCCTGCGTGAACGAAATGTAGCCGACCTCCTTGAAAGCTAAAAGAGAACAGGATGCTGACATATTTTTTTGGTAGAGTGCGGCGAGATGAACGCGTCATTTGGATTGAACAAAATGAGCAAAGAGCGTATAGAGGTGCTCAATCCCGAGTTCCGGAGATTTTTTTCTGAATTGATGCGAATGCCAAATCGTGAATTCTGCACCATGTGGAATATCCTGGCCTGAATGGCAGTTTTCCCCGTGCTGAGTATGCACATGATAAAATAGATATCGACGAACTGATGCGGTATGCGTTAAGTGAACTGGTGACGGTCAGTGCCTCATCATAATCAAGGAACTGCAATAACAACAGCCATTGTTAAGTGTGACTCTCCGCCTGTTTTGAAACATGTCAGCGCTATGACAATCCTGCAAACTGTACAAAAAAAAGCAAAGTGCTCACCTTGCATGTTTATTATTATTATTATTATTACTTCGTTTTGCCAACTTGTCTCAAGAAATGTAATCGTTTAAATTTTGTGTTGATCTGCTGCCAAAGTTAATTGTAAGGATTTATTATTATTTTGCATGGTTTTAATTGTAATTTTAATAACTGAGTTAAATGGTATTTCTTTGCTAAATTAAAAGTGGATTTTCCTTAACATTTAACTTATAAAGATTTTTTTGAAGCCAAGATTTGATCATAAGTTATCTTGGTGCAAAGAATTAAAAATAAATAGTAAAATTTCAAGAAATTTAATTATAATGTTTTGTTGCTGAACTCAATTGAAAGGTCTTAGTGTTAGCTTGAATATAAATGTCATTGATTTCCTTGGTGCTAAATGAAAATGGTAAAATTTCTAAGTAGCTTAATTTAATAGTAAGAATTGTAGGTTTGCTTAAATGAAAGATCTCAATAATTGCATTGTTACTAAATTTAAATGGCAAAATTACATGGATTCTAAATCCGATATTGAATGTTGATAGTTGAAATTTAAAATTTGGCAATTAAATGACATGGATAGACAATTTTTGGCATTGATATGATCTCTTAACATTTATCTGTTTACATTTATTTTACACATTACAAATTGTTGATAAGTTTGACAAATTTATGACATTGATTTGATTGCATGACATCTATTTATTTATGTTTATTTACACATTTCAAATTATTGATAAGTTAAGAGGCAAGGATGAGATGATTGTTTTACTTGTTATTTGTCTATTGAGGTGGGGCCTCCTCTTAAAATTGAAATTTGATGTTGCATTTTCACTACCAATTAGTCAAGAGTCTTAAGTGTATGGTTTCCTGTGTCTAATGTTCAATAAACGTTTAAACTTTGAAAACCTAAATATGTGTATGTCATTTTTTTATGCATGCTGAGTTTTGAAGTGTGTGTCCATGAATCTGGTGTTTCCTTTTTACTCTAAAACTGAACCTGGGTATTTTTTTAAAAAAAAGACACAACGCATGTACTAAAAATCTTAAAAGGATTTAAATTCTAGTTTGAAGAAATGATTAATTACTTGATACTAATCGCTTTTATAAGTAATGGTTGTTGGTAGCAGTATTTAAATTTGAACTATTTATCTTGTGTAATAATTACTAATAACATAGTCATTAATTAAAATAATCAACACAACAGGTAAGAGGGGTGGTTTTTACATGAGACGTGGCATTATTGGCTAAATTTCATATTTCTAACTGCCATTGTAACTGCATATTTGGAATTAGTGCTTAGGGTGGGTTTTTCCTGATGACTTGGTCATTCAGTCTGACTTTTAAATTGGTTTATAACCGTTTGACAGCTGGATCGTAGAGATTATAATCACGTAGATACTACATATTAATCGATAGACATGGTGCCCACTAAGTTACTTACACGCACTCCCCTCCTTAATTTCAAAACGATTGCGGCTATATTAATAGAAGTGGTGTCTAGATATAGTAAGGAGGTTATGCTCTACGCTGTGAGATCACTTATAGCGCCACCTGGCGCAAACTCCAGAATTAGAGTTCCTATCTCGAAAACGAAACGTTGTAGGGAAGAAAGTCAATAGTAAAGTAGTAGAACATCATCATCGATTTACTAGAAAAAGACACCTTATTGATATTAATATTAAGATTAGAACACTTAAAACGTATATTTATTTGTTCGCGATCTCCGAAACTTTGGTGTTACAAAACGTGGAAGAAAGGAGAAAATGGTATCTCTCGGACAAAAATGACCCCAATGGACTTTTTTCTGTAGGGATACCTCAAATAGCAGGTGCATGCTACCTCTTCGTCATCAGGGTCTTTGACGACGTATCACACTGAAGAACCAGAAAACTGGTACACCTTCTTAATATCGTGTCAGGCCCCCCTGAGTACGCAGAAGTGACCCAAAACGATGTGGCATGGACTCGACTAATGTCTGAAGGTATCCTGGAGGAAATTCACACCATGAATCCTGCAGGGCAGTCAACAAATCCATAGAAGTGCGAGGTGGTGTAGATCTCTTCTCAACAACATGTAGCAAGGCATCCCAGATATCTTCAATAATGTGCATGTCTGGGGATTTAGGTAGCCAATGAAAGTGTATAAAGTCAGAAGAGTGTTCCTGGAGCCACTTGGTAGCAACTCTCGACGCGTGGGGTGTCGCATTGTCATGCTGGAATTGTCCCAATCCGTCGGAATGCACTATGGACATGAATGAGCGTAGGTTATCGGATAGGATGCTTAAGTGCCTGTCACCTGTCAGAGTCGTCTCTAGACGTATCAGAGGTCACATATCACGCCAACTGCACACGTTCCATACCATCACAGAGGCTCCACCAGATTGAACAGTCCCCTGTTGACAAACAGGATGGATTATTCAATATGGATTATTGATGTTTCCTCCATACTCGTACACGTGCATCCGTCCGATACAATTGGAAACGAGACTCGTCAGATCAGGCAACGTGTTTCCAATCATCAGCAGTCCAATGGTAATGTTGTCTGGCCCGGGAGAGGCGTAAAGCATTGTACCGTGCAGTCAACAACGGTACACAAGTGGGCCTTCGGCTCTGAGAGTCCATATTAATGGCGGTTTGTTGAACAGTTCGCACTCTGACACTTGTAGATGCCCCATCATTGAAATCCGTGGTACTTTGAGGAAGTATTGCACGTCTATCTCGTTTAAGGATTCGCGTCTGACGTCAATGGTCCAGTTCTTTCAAGGTCTTTTTCCGGCCGCACCGATGGCAGAAATTTGATGTTTTACCGGATACCCGATATTCATGGTACACTCGTGAAATGGTTGTACGCGAAAATCCAAATTTAATCGCTACTTCGGAGATGCTATGTCCCATCTCTCGTGCGCCGATTATAACACCACGTTCAAAGTCACTTAAATCCTCATAACCTGCCATTGCAGAAGCTGGAACCGAGCTAATATATTTGTTAGACATCTGTTGTCTTATATAGGCGACGTTGCCGACCGCATCTGGTTACGGTGATTGGTTGGATATCCCCGTTATTTGCAAACGCACTCCTGTACTAGTTTTTCTGGCTCTTCAGTGTATTAACTCTTCTTTGCATGATGGTGGAAATTTCCATCATAACATTGAATGCCCAAAAATTATATAAAAGAACAAGTTCACTTTAAGTTGATCGTGTCTGGATACCTTTTTAATGTCCAATGCATAAAAAAAAACATAGCTGTCAAAAATAAGCAAGTGTCACTATC
>BGPR01029169.1:0-18945 GCA_013235015.1 Araneus ventricosus | reverse complement strand
TTCTCTCCCCCGACCCCATAAGATGTGCATGTGTGCTCGATGCGAGGTCCCACCGAAAGATCCGATGTGTATGTGTGCTCGATGCAAGGTCCCACCAAAACATCCGATGTGTATGTTGTGTGATCGATGCACGGTCCCACCAAAACATCCGATGTGTATGTGTGCTCGACGCACAATAAATCTGATGTCGTGTGTTAAACGTCCTCCCACTGGTGTGGAGCGGAAGTCTGGAGGGGGATGAGATCCGGCTCAGGTATCGTCCTCGTCATCTGACCACGGTTCAAAATGACGAGGTGTGTCTCAAAATAGCCCTTGTGCTGCATTAAAACGGGACGTTAATATAGTTAAGCATCTAAACACCTCTTAGCCTTATCTAAATAACTCTTATCCGCATATAAGCAGTTTTTAGCCGCATCTAAACACCTCTTATCCGCATATAAGCAGTTTTTAGCCGCATCTAAACACCTCTTAGCCGCATCTAAACACCGCACCTCACCAGCTAGTAGTATAACTATAATGTGACAGGACTAACAAAATGCCTGGGGCCTACGGTCTTAGGGGGATTTGTGACGAGGTGTTAATCCTTTCAAGCTCACTACATGCTTCGTTTTGAAAATTACTAAATTTATTTCAAAAGTGAGTATTAGACATGTAGCCGATCATAAATATGTAAAGGGAAAAAAATTAGCATTTCTTATTTTCAAGAAATTTGTGGTTTTACAGTAAAACCAATGAACTGTAACGGGCTATTTTTCCTCCGAATAATTTATCATCGAAATTCAATTTAAATAATTCATTTAATTTATAAGTATACGTGAGTATTCAGGATATTCAACATTCATAAAATTCGATATAACTTTCGAAGAATCAATTTTAAAAAATATCAATTTGTGCAAGAACCCTCGTCATTTTGTTTCTCGTAGAGATCAAAAGCAATTCAGCTGTTGCAATGCCCATGTCTTTGTGAATACTAACGGGATTGAAGTGGAATTTTTATATAAGTTGGCATATATATCAGGCTCTTAATTTACGCAAGAAAAATGAGGCTACGTTTCGCCCATGCGCAGTAAAAAAAATGCTCAATGTGTGGTTTCACTGCGAAACCAATGAACACGAAAGGGCTAAAACCATCATGCTCACACTGGATGACCTGTAATTCATTTCTGCCACATTCAGTTTGTTTTACTTTATTTAAATTAACACATTCCGTCGCACTTCTCTGCATGGATAGGTCCGAATGCACAGGTGTTAGGCCCGAGCCTGGACCACTAACCTTTCTATCATACGTGCGTTTAATGTGATGTCCCATGAGATCCTATTCGTCATCGTCTTCTTTGAGAAATCTATCCTTATCGACCTTAATAGCAGATCGGTTGTACTTTTAGGTAGATGTCTTGGGTAGAAGTTACACAAGGTTTGTTCGGGCTGGACATCTTAAATCTGAACAATAGTTAACTGGTTAGACTTTTGTGAGGGTGTCTGGTTTTCCAGGTCTCGAAATCACACAATGGCCCACGATGCAATTTCCACCAGATTTACATTCAAGGCAGATCTTCTGTGGAATGAACATATGGTAGGTATGAAATCTAAAATATTAATAACCATGTGAACATGTATTGAAGGGTATTGTTTATTTAAAAATTGCGGAAATTATATATTTGTTTTCTATGTTAAGCAACCAGCAACAACGGCAACTGCAGCGTGAAATAAAGTAATGGCCCAGATAGAATTTATAAAACTTAAGCGATGATAGCGCACACTACAACAAACATTTTTTGGTCGGGGAGTGTACGGGCGCAAATGCTCCGTTGTAGCACAAACACAAGACGTAGACATTAAACGAAACATAAATTCCCTCTTTACAGCATCATTGAAAAGTATTTCTTCACAGCAAGGCTTACAATTATTACACCCTCAGGGGGCACCACGAGTACGTGGCTGAGAAGTCGCTCGATAAGAAAGCGGGTTTTCACTTCCCTGGTTGGCATAGTATTGATGTGGGTTGAGTAACCTCACTCCTATGGCGTAATGTAGGGGAAACTAGGGATACTTGACCCTATTTTTACTTTTTCTTATATTTCTCGAAAATTTTGATAGTAAGCATAATAAAAGGATATGCATTTAAGAATGACAAATGTACTTATGCCAAATTGATACGTCATTTAATCACATAATAAATATATTTCACGAAATCACATAGGGTCAAGTATCCCTAAGGTTAGGGATACTTGACACTATGAGTAGGGATACTTGACACTAAGCTATGGATACTTGACACTATGGGTAGGGATACTTGACACTATGGGTAGGAATACTTGACCATAAGCTAGGGATACTTGACACTATGGGTAAGGATACTTGACCCTACATACAAAAACATGCATTAGATTGTTTTGATAATTTGGATATACGCGAAATTCCGATATTAGGTTAAAGGAACTGAATAAAAAGAGTCTTAATTATCAAAAAGTATTAATAGAATTAATATTGAAAATAAAATAATATGGCTTTTATAAAACGCGATTGTTATTAATAAAATTCTAGTTAATAAATTACATTAGTCTATTCATTAATTTAAATCTAGTTAATAGATTAAATTAGTTCAAAATTAAGTAAACAAATTAAATATTGAATTAATTAAATGCTAAAAATTATAGCAATGGAACTGGGAACCTAGAAACGTCAATAGCGCATTGAAAAATTGCCGTTTTGGGTAAAATTATAATAGAATATGAATTAGCACAAAAATGAAAAGAAAGGATTTTAAAAATGTTGTACAAATCAAGAAATTGGAGAAGCTAAATAGATTTACTGGGCTCTTCTAATATTATAACGCAAACAAAAGCCAGAGAAGAAAAATATATTCTACGAGCAAATTCTATCCAACAAAGAAATGAACTCTAAAAGAAAGAGCGAATTGTTAAAAGAAACTATACGATGACAAATAGTTCGAGCAAAAGATTTTTATTCAAATAATAAATGAATAAAAATCGTTCTTTTTCGCAAGCGAGTTAAAATGGAATTTATAAATTTAAATTATTTGCAAAATTCTTGCAAAAAGTAATTAATTGCATTATTTGAAATTATCACATTAAAAAGAAATTTTATTTATTAAATAATTACTTAAACTATTTTTAAATAATTATTCTCAATATTTGAGTTGCCATATTGCCGACAAACTTCACGCACCAGAGAACTGATCCCAGCCACAAAATGTGCTTCGGTTGGCTACGACATCGAAGCTGCAATAACTTTTGATAGCGTCAAGTATCCCTAACTTTTTAAGGTCAAGTATCACTAACTTGAATTTTTCTAAATAATCTAAAAATTAAACCGGTTAGAATTAAGGTACTGCATAACATCGTATATCAAATTAAAGCTAGAAGTATGCTTAAAGCTGATAAATGTTTTAATTCATCATATATTCAGGAGGAAACTTTCTATCCACTGAAGAATAAAACGTGAAAATTTACTTTTGGATCCCCAAAACATATTTACCTACCGCTCAGCAACGGATTCCGAAACTACCACTTTTGGACGATTTTACACTGGAAAGGGGTGTCAGGCAATGTGTCATATGAGCGCATTTCCGTAGTTCTTTGTTAGATCACGCTCAATAAAATATAAACATCAGCCTTTCATTCTTCACTTTCTCCCTATTTTGATGAAAATAACTCCTCCCGGCGCATGCGCAACAGCGCGGAGGGTTTCCGAATCCGTCGCTAAACAATACACACTATTATGATGGCTTTTCAGATTGGAATGAAAATCCCCTCCAATAGACCATGTGACCAAAGGTCAAATAAAAATGCCACACACGAATTTCCAATTATCTCACAATCTGAGAAAATCGTGTAGTGTCAAGTATTCCTAGTCAAGTATTCCCAAGTATTTCGGTTGGCTGGTGATGGCCGTTAGGACTCCGACCTCAGTATCCGAGCTGTCATGGCGGCCATTCTTCAAATGACCCCAGATGCCAAGGCAGGGTTAACTTTACGGTTACAGTTAATACTCAAAGTTGCATCCGCCATCCTTATTAATGGATTATAGTAATGCCTCGGTTTTTTTCGATTTTTTCCGCGAAAAAATTGTCTCGGATTTCGTTGAAAAAACAGACCTCTTTGGACAGCTTTCTTGTGCGACATGGGTCACTGCATCTAAATCTGGATCCTAGGGTCAAAAGATCGAGAAAGGAAGTGACTCCAGATGGCGCCTTGATACCTAAGATTCTTATGGAGGCTGATTCCCATCCGAAAGAATAATATCTGCACCTCTTCTCGCCGTCTTCTATACGTCAAGAAGAGTCTTTACAAAGGTATAAAAATGTAAATGGCACGTTAAATGCCCATTTATTCTTTACATTAGTCTTTTATATTCATTTTATATTAATTCCTCATTGTTTTTAGTATTAAGCACTATATTTATTCTGTATAAAATGTACTTTTGGTATGCATTTTGGAGTGTACAGAACGAATTAGTTGGATTAACATTGATTGATATAGAACTAATTGCTTCGGTTTTCGACTGATTGTTTGCTGATTGTTTTCGGACGGATTATCAACAAAAAACGAGGTATCACGGCACTTGGCGACCATTGTTGAACAAGTTCCGTTGAGAGTATCCTCTCTCAAAGATTCTTTGAGACTGCACGTTTGTGAGAAACATCAGGCCCTTTATAAATTGTGTACGAATTGCTTGGGTTTTCGACCGATTGTTTGCTGCTTGTTTTCGGACGGATTATCAACGAGAAACGAGGTATCACGGTACTTGGCGACCATTTTTGAACAAGTTCCGTTGAGAATCTCCTCCCTCAAAGATTCTTTGAGGCTGCACGTTTGTGAGAAACATCAGGCCCTTTATAAATTGTGCACGAATTGCTTCACTAACGCTTCAGAGCCTGCGTTACTGTTAATGGATGCGATTTTGAGATATCATTGTGAAAATCGCTGCGAGGAAATACTTGTCAACGATGGTGTTAGTAAACAATTTATGTTTATCTTCATGTCCTTCTCCTGTGTTTGTGCCTCAACGGGGCATTTGTTTGAATGCAAAAGATGCTTGCTGTAATGAATTCTTCAATCCCGTATAGTTTTGCAAATGAATTTCAATCACCTTGTATAACAAAAATTGACCGAAAAACATTAATATCGGCTAGACGGAAGGCAGATTCCGTTCTTCCGGAGATATAATCAGTAGGGTATTCACAAGAGAACCCCGACCCTGTCTAAGCCTCTCGGACATGCTGTAAGACCGGCCACCGCGACAAAAATACCGGCACTGTGGCCAAGGCAAAATAGCCCTCATTACGAACCCCCCATACGTCAACCCCTCTACTTTTACGGGTGTATGTCATCGGAGATGGGCCCAACGGGAAGCGAGAATCTGCTTACTTATATGGCAGGTTCTCATTCCTATATTTAAGTAGGAAAAGAAAACTTCACCCCTTCCCAATTCCTCCTCTAATTTCATAAGGATTGTAGCTATGAGAATGAAAAAGGGTGGAAGAGAACGCAACTGATGAGAGCTTTTCAAAGAGATGCCACGTGCATAGGGTAAAAAGCAGTCGAAGTTAAAGGTTAAAAATCCATATCAATAATTCGAACTATTGAAAAATGCTCATTACAAAAGCTGTCCGTTATGATGAGGCGATAATTATTCTCATTCAAATTATCTCTCTATATTACGGTACAAAGGAGTTATGGTGAAATGAATATTTCAACCCCTTTGAGCTGGATGGCCCATCTACGAAGGAACGATTTTCAACCCCCTTCAACATCTCCCTCGCCGATAAATCAAATCCGATAAAAATTATTCTCGTTACCTCTTTACATTTTCATAACTAAAAACTCTAAATAATATTTAATTGACCTTAAACGGTTCATTACTTTTACCATTTCTTTATATTTCATGTTTTGTATTTGAATGTCTATTTATATTATCTATGTTTTGAAAGATTGTTTCTGGAATGGCATCGTTTTTCAAAAAGAGTAGAAAAATGCTTTTTCATATTTGAGTTTCCTCTGTAAAAATCTGTAGAAAAAAATTATTCCCGTTGAGTGTCAATAAAAGCATCATCAGAATTTTACAATTATTAAATTTTCCGATTTCATAATTTTGTCATTCATTGCTTCAAAAATTCTTAAATCAGCCAAATAAACTTGAAAACAAATTTAGTGATTAATAAAACAGGCCTGCAAAAAAATACTTTTTGAAAATTGTTTTAATTTTGAAGACTGATTTTTGTGTTATTTTTAGTGCTGATTCTAAAAATGAAATCCATTTATTTCTATCACATACGGATTTTTTACAAAGTGATTGCATATTTTGAAGGAAACAGTTGAAATTGCGAAATTTTGACATTTCATTTAAATTTCATTAATTCATAAATCATATAAATTACATTTATATCCTAGTTCAAGTAATTGTTAAGTATAGGTAGAAGGTTACGAGTCCTTATAGTAACGTGTTTTCTTTACCTCAAAAGTTCTTTTGTCACTTTTCTCACTCTTGTGAACTTTGCAGGGATTGTCTCTTTGTAGCATCCAGCAGTAGTGGGCTATCATGCTGACATTCCATTTTCCTTGATATCACCTCTCCATTTCCTTTATATCTTGGTGAAATCTTTAACCCTGTTCCTCACTAACTGCACCTAAATTTTCAGGAAAATAGTCCAGGTACGAATCGAGAAAATGAACTTTTAAGCTCATACTACAGCCAAAAATCTTAAAATTTTTTATCATCTCTTTTACAATAGATATGTAGTTTGGCTCCTTTTTGTTTCCAAGAAAGCTAGTAAAAACTAGTTCGAAAGATTCCCAGAATTTTCTTTCGTTTGTTTCCATTTTAGTCTCAAAATTTTCATCTTCCGTCATTTTCCTGACGTCTAGTCATACAAACACACCTTCCTTCAGTTTTGCTTCGGATAAACCCGGGAACTGGTCACAAAGGCATTTGAAGCCTTCACCTTGTTTTGGTAAAGCCTTCACAAATTGTTTCATAAGACCTAATTTTATGTGAAGCGGTGGAAGTAACACTTTTTTGGCAAGCAGGAGAGGCATCATGTTTTAACTGGTTTCCTCTGTCTTTAATATTGTGTTTAATAGGCAATTTACCGATTCAGAGGAATATTCTGGATTGAAATTGTTTCTTCTTTCTTGTTTGCTAGTTTAATCCACCAATTTACTATTTTAAGTCCATAAAAATGTTTATCGAACTCATATAAATAATACTTTTTAGGTCCGAAATATACTAAATTCGCAAAAAATAGATTGCGATTTGTGATGAAACTGTACGTGATGGAATTTTTCATTATTTTTCCAGTAATCAGCATCCAAAAGATTTTGAAAAACACCACTTGCTTTACCGGCAATTTTTTTCATCGCAGACCTGTGTAATTAATAACGAATTAATTTCAATCACAGTCTGATAACTCCATAACTTTTTAAAATGTATTGTATAATCATTTCTATTTTAGGAATAAAATGTCTTTATTCTCGCGCATCGAAAATAGTTCTCCCTTTCTTTCTTCGTTTTGACACTAACCTCTTTTCTCCAATAAATGCTAATGCACCTTCAGACATGGTGATGGCTTTCAGGAATTCGATTCGGCGTGATTTTTTCCCACTCTTAAATGCACCACGAACCAGAAGTGTCGAAAAAGAAATTATTTATTTGTAAACGAGACGTATTTCCGTTTATGCGAACCCGCGCGCGCGCAAGTCACGAAAGCGTCAACAGGACGTCACTCCGAGAGCGTGAAGCGTGTCGCACCTCGCTGTCGTGACTGCTTTCACCGCGATTATTAAAACAGGACCACTGGGTATTCAGGACGGATTCGTATTCAAAGAAGTTCTCAGTATACGTATGAGTATGTGGGATTTTATGAAGCAAAAACATAAGAAAGGCGCAGTTCGGGTTCACGAAGCTGATTTTTCGTTGAAACGTCGGGATAAAATCATAAAACAAGTGTTTCGTATTAATATGTAATTTAATTATCAATCCCTTTAATACAATATTTACACATAGTGTAATGGTTACAGAATAGATAAATCACAATCTACCACAGACCCTTGCTACATGCGATAAACTTGTGATTTATCTATTCTGTAACCATTATACTACTCTGTGTAAATATTGTACGAGGCATGTCCGGAAAGTAAGTAGCGTTTTCGAAAAACTCGCATAAAAATGTTTTTTCAAAATAAAATTTATTTTTACATGAAAGAGCATTTCGTAAACTATTTTTCTACATAGTTACTACCATTGTTCAGACATTTGCCATAGCGAGAAACCAACTTGTCTATACCCTCCTCAAAGAAAGATGCCGCCAGTTAAGACAGCCACTGCTGAACACCGTTTTTTGCGTCGTCATCGCTGTCAAAGCGCTTACCTCTAAAATCACGCTTCAAGTTCAAGAACAAACCCAAGTTTCATCACCGGTCACAATTTTGTTTAGGAATTCATTGCCCTCTTCACTGCATCGGGAACGAAATTTCGTTCTGTGGACATCCGTAAGCATTTTCGGAACCCAATGGGAACACAATTTGAGATAATTTAAGCGATTTGTGACAATCTCATGCAAAACAGTTTTGGAATTTGTGGAAACTCATCAAAAAGAATTCTTATTGTGAACCGTCTGTTTTCACGAATTTTCTCATTCACTTTGGCAACCAAACCATCATTGACAACAGAAGGTCGCCCACTCCGCGCTTCGTCATGAACATTGGTGCGTCCATCATTAAATTGTCGAACCCACTTTCTAACCATTCCATCAGTCATTACATTTTCACCATCGACGATGAATTTCAGCTGGCTTAACTTTCTTTGCGTTCAAAAACCGTAGTACAGAATATACTTCACAGTCGGCGGGATCGGCAATCGTCTTAAACATTTTAAACGCTCACTAACATATGTAAACACAACACAATCCGGCTGCAATGGCGTCAGTGGATAGACAATGAGCCAGAGACACGTGTGCACATGCGCGGAACTGCGACACTAGCGCTGCGGTGGCGGTAGAACGAAACGGTACTTACTTTCCGGACACGCCTCGTATTAAGGAGATTTATAATTAAATTACACATTAATACGAAAAACTTATTTTATTATTTCATCCCGACGTTTTCACGAATAATCTACGGCGCGGACCGGAACTGCGCCTATCTTATGTTTTATTTAGAGTAGCTTTTGATGGTGCCGTCTGTTGACAGTATATAGAACTACATTTCGCGTTTGCGCAGTAAAACATTTACTACAAACGTTCATATTTCCCGTAGTATTCAAATTTTTGAATTCAAATTTTAATGCAATGTTTCTTTTACGTATTGTCGAGTATTCTGTAGGTTTCGTACAATTCGAAAGAAAACTCTGCATGTTATAATAAAAAACATGCGGAGTTTGAAATTTTCAATTTAATACCGATTTTTACTTATATTCTGATAAATACTTTCATTGTCTGAGTTTGGGTCATAGTAATACTCCACACTACACTTATTTATAACTTTACATAAAGCTAATTCATAACAATCACGCGCATGCGCCTACACTGGTACGATGATGTCATAGGCGAAACAAATACTATGCGACAGACTCTTACAGATATGATCTATCCGTTGTGGGTCAACAATTCTTTTCGCTTTATTAGTCTCGTGGTTATTAGCGATTCAAATCTGACGGTATTTTGTAGCACAAAAAAATTCGACCGACTATCACTGTAACGAGCTGAAAGACATTTTCACGTCAAAAAACATTTTTGCCTATGCTCAGTGGCGTAGCGAGGATAAGTGGCGCCCGGGTTATAATATGCTTTTTTCGCCCCATCGTTTTCATTAGTGACTTACGAGGGACGTTCTCCGAAAGTAAGCTTCGTCATGCTTTTTCACAAGGAAGCTTTATTACAAACAGAAACTTCAATGGCATAACAAAATACAAACTTGTGGCTATTTTTCCACATATTCGCCACCGACACTGATACATTTGTCGTACCCCGAAACCAATTTCAAGAAACCATCCTGGTAGAAATCGGTGCCGAGCGAGAGAAGGAAGTTCTTCACAGCTTGCCGCACCTCTTCATTGCTTCAGAAGTGACGTCCCGATACTGCTGACTTCATTGCAGAAAAAAAGGTGAAGGTCTGATGGAGCAAGATCGGGGCTGCAGGCAGGGTGATCCAGTCTCTTCCATCCCAGGCGACGAATGTGTTCTTTTGTGTCCCTTGCTGTGTGGGGTCTTGCATTATCGTCCAAGAAAAAAAAACCTCCGACTCAAGAGCCCTGGTATCTGGCGTCGAACTTCACTTTGGTGAGAGTGTCGCAATAGAGTGCCGCATTGGTCACTGAAGTGAGGAAACCAATCAAATTGACAGCCTGCGCGTCCCTGTCCTTGTAGCGTTTTACACCCTAACGGGCAGGCCGGCTGTCGTGGGTTAAGGTAGCCTATGCGTCCCCGAACATTGGGCGCCGATTTTTACCAGGATGGTTTCTTAAAATTGATATTACGGCACGACCAATGCATTGTTACAAACATGGAAAGTCGTTTCCCAGCAATGCGAGTCTTATGGTTGGGAAGAGATTTTTACAGGGATAAGTATGGGTTGACTGGCAGCAGCCACGTCTGGTCCCCTGACCTTGGCGACGAAATATGGGATCTCAAAAGTACTGGAATCTTCTCGATATCTCTATTAGGAGAGAAGATACGTTTGAATGTACTAGATGATTCCATGTGACGCCACGGCCTGTCAGGGGAGACTATATAAGGAGAGCGCTTGGATGACGGGGGGAATGTTGATAGACTGGGATCGCATTGGAGCGCGAACGTCTTTGGAATTCTATCCGCTGTGCGAGCTAGTAAGCTGTTAGACGCCGAGCGATACTGAGTAGTATTAATCCACTGGAACGATTTTAGTTTCGTCTGCAGTACGAGCTAGGAAGCTGATGAGCTGAGCGCTATCAAAAGTGCTTTTATTGTCATTATTAGTTATTTGCTGACTGTTTTTGTTGCTAAATCTCAAAGTGCTGAACTGTTATTACCTGTGAATTGTTGTCTGTTTACGTCGCTAATCTGTGCAAGAACTATTGTTTCCTGTACTTGTGCTACGTGTTTTCCTGTATATTTGTAAATAAACCTTCATTCTCCATTATCCTGCGTGTTGGACTGTTTACACCATACACCCACAGAACGATTTTTGTAACTGTATCAATGTCGGTGGCGAATATGTGGAGAAATAGCCAAAAGTTTGTACTTTGTTATGCCATTGTATGTTTCTGTTTGTAATAAAGCTTCCTTGTGAAAAAGCATGACGAAACTTACTTTCGGAACCTCCTTCGTAGTTTTATCTACTGAGCTGATCCATCACAGTTAAGGAACCTTGAAGAATTTGATAATCACTAAGCTTTTACATCTGTTTAACCGCGGAAATTGTACACGATATCATACTTCGTATACTAGAAAGAAGTGCAACAAAAGGTCCATTTTTGCTTCGGTATATTTGGTGTAGATTAAAAAAGGACTTCTTAAAATTTAATTTGGAAATTAACTTTGGTTTATACATTGCGACTCGCAGCTGTGTTTTCTAGCTCGTCACCAATTTATTCATAAGAAAAAGACCCTTTCCACGGGTGCATTAGTACCGAGCAGACATAGAATATAGTCAATAATTATACGAAAGTTCTTATAATTTAAGTTATTGGCGTGAAAGTGTTTGAACAGTTCCACGCAACGACTTTCGGTTTAAATATTCCCAGTGTTTCATTCTGTCACTTCATGTGGTGTAATGAAGTTAGAACTAAGTGCGAGATTGGAGGCTTCTGACCAACTTACATATGTGTGACACGTACAGCGCATGCTCCGTCATCATCGAGCTACTAGACATTACCGTCGAATTTTTCTATTTTTGGCACCTTCTTGTTTGAAATTGTTATCGTGGGTTGCTCTCTTTCTGAAAACGGGACATTTGGGCGTCCCGAAACTGTGCGTGAGGACAATGGGACAGGCTACCAAAAAAAGGGACGCATGGTCACATTAGTCATTATTCATAATCACCGAAGTAGTTATCCACATTAACCGGTCACTACGCTTAATAACCGCACAAAAAATCCGGTTATTATGTATAATAACCGCTTAAAGATCCAGTGATTATGCATAATAACCGATTTAGCACATTAACCGTAACATAATGTTACGAACATGGAAAGTCGCTTCCCAGCAATGTTAGTCTTATGGTTGGAAAGAGAGTTTTACAGGGGTAAGTCTGGGGTGACTGGCAGCAACCAGGCCTGGACTCCTGACCTTGGCAACCATTTTGGCGACTTGGCGTTTTGAATTTTGGCCTCTTCTTGTTTGAAATTGTTATAGTGGGTTACTCTCTTTCTGAAAACGGGACATTTGGGCGTCCCGAAGCTGTGCTTGGGGACAACGGGACAGGTTACCAAAAAACGGGACGTATGGTCACATTAATCACACATGTAAAGCAGAATCACAGTGAGGGTAAAATGAAAGTCACTTATATATATATAAACTTTACAGAGGACTGAAAAGCAGGCAATAAGGATTCGTAATGATGCAGTGAAACAACCAATGGAAAATGGAATGTGTTGCTCTCTTTCTGAAAACGGGACACTTAGGCGTCCCGAAGCTTTGCTTGGGGACAACGGGACATGCTACCAGAAAACGGGACGCATGGTTACATTAATCATACATGTAAAGCAGAATCACAGTGAGGATAAAATGAAAATCACTTATATATATAAAATTTACAGAGGATTGAAAAGCAGCCAATAAGGATTCGTAATGATACAGTGAAACAACCAATGAAAAATATTAACCAGGCAACCAATCAGCTCTATTCAATGGGTTCTGAAAATAGGTAATGGTTCTGAATGTAATTTGCGAATACTCTATTCCAGAGGTTCCCAACATGTGGTACGCGTACCCCTGGGGGTACTCGGAAGACCAGTTAGGGGTACGAGAAAGTGATCTTGGTGATGGAGGAAAACACAAAACATAAGAATATTATAGAATTTCTCTTTCTCAGGTTCGTATGCAAAAATGAAAGTGAAAATTGTACGGGTCCGAAAGCCTATTCACGAAACAAGAAAAGAGGAGATTAATCTCTACTAATTCACCAATTGTTAGCTCTCATCATAATACGAAATTATTTATATAGTGTTTCATTTGTTTTGGCGCTGAACAGTACTGTTTTAAAAAATGGAATAAAATTTAAATTCAATAATCATCCCTCAAAATTTTATTAAGTTCATTAGAGTCGTTTGACTCCTAAGCAAACCTAACCATTGGCGTTATTAATAAATCTTTTTGTGCTGAGGGATGAATGGAGTGTGATGTCGTGGCCTAGTTTGACCGGGGTTTGATCAAGGATCAGCGGACTTAAGGAAGTCACAAAATTTCAGCATCATAATTTTAATTAAAGTCTTGATTAATTACCTAGATTACATTATATGTACATTTTTGTTAAATACATATTTTAAGATCAAAGATAAACCAAGTCCCGGATATCAATCGCGAGAGTCATTGAGATAAAGTCTAAAGTCACTGTTAGACGAGCAATGCATAACTTCGCTAGGTCGAAGTTACAAACGCTGAGAATACGCTGAGATTACAGTTCTAGCCTTAGAGTTCGGTGAACTATGAGAGTTCAGAAATCCACAGATAATTCAGGGTGAGTTATGACAAATACGGAGGGACAGCATAAAATATCGAGGTTAAACAAACGCTCGATAAAATGCAGAACGGTCCACCAAAGGGACACCTTTCCAGCCGAGATGCTTTCGGCTACACACGGGGTCAAAAAACGCCCGTTCGTCTCAATGAGTTTCAATTCCCGGAAATCGGATTCACCAAAACGACGGAGGTAGCACTCAGCCCTTTTACTTTCCGTCTCTCTCTTCTTTACCTCTTTTTAAACGTCTTACCTTCAAAAGACAAGGGAGTGGTTGTTGTCTTGCCTCCTGGTGATTCGTCCTCAAACTGGACAAATCACCCAACCGCAGTCGTGTGCCTTCCTTCATGGTGTTAATTGGCTGTGGTCAAACTGAAACGGAGGTCTTTGTTGGCTTAAACGCGGGTAGTCTTGCCACTGAAAGCCAAAGGAACCGCTCTCCACTGGGACCTTTTAGGCTTGCGTAAGGCTGGCAGATTTATGACCCACTTACGCTCAACTTGTGTCGTTCCCTCGGGGATTCCTTTCGTCCTCCGGCTTGTGTGGTCTGGACGACCAGTCATGGGAAAGGGGAGACATCACAGGGGGATATAACAGTAGGGGGATTCAAAACTAATAAGTCTAATCAAGGGGTACGCGAGTGAAAAATTTTGGGAACTGCTGCTCTACTCTAACAATAACAAACCCTTTGTTGTACCCTCCAGAGGAGGAGAGCCCCTTACTTATCTGTCGACTTATCAGCCAAATATTTGAGATGCCCCCCCCCCAAAGAGGTAATATTAATCAGTTTCAAAATTTCTACAAAATACGGTTAACAGGTTTACCGCCTATTCGTCCGTCTGTTCATGTGTATGTGGATGCAATAATACAAAACCCCAACAACTAATGTTCGTTTCAGAAACCCGAGACTAATACTTTTGGACAATTTTGCTATTGAAAGGGGTGACAGTCAAAGATGAGCGGTTTTCCGGAGTTCTTTATTAGGTCGTGACCTGCGTCCGATTAGGCGTATTTTTTCCATTTTAGTCTTCACAGCAAATCAGTAAATGAAAATGAAATGTTTCTATATACTGCGAAGTAAAATGCAAAAATCTCCCCTTCCGTTTTTCTCTTCACCCCTATTTAGTAATGAACTCCACCTGGTGCATGCGCAAAAACGCGGAAGGTTTCCGTGTCTGAAAATGATCACTACTTGGATAGCTGAAAATTCATGTGGAATTGTCATCAAAACTATACTGACCTCCTAAGCTTAAAAAGCGAATCTAAGTTTTCAGATTTTTCCGACTAAGTAAAGTTTCTGAGCAGCTCACAAACATTACATATTTTTCTTTATTGATTTTCTGCTATTTCTTAATAAGATACGGCCTTTTTGCTTAGGAATGATGTCGTGCAGCTCACAAACATTACTAAGTATGAAAAGTCTGAAAATTAAAAAAAAAAATGAGATAAGCCTTTTGAGCTTAGGACGGCAGTATAGGTCAGTATTAAACTATTGACCCAATCAGTCAAAATAAAGGCATCCAAAATGCGTACTTTCTGTTTTTTTAAGCTGGAGATTCACGGTCAGACCACTCCACGCAAATTCGGTCATTTCGTTCGAAAACCTGTCGTCAATGTGAAAATCCAATGAGAATTGGCGCGGTGCTGTTGAAAAGTTAGGATTTTCTACTTCGTAAGTTATGCATTAAGAGCGTTTGGTTATAAAACTGAAAGACGACTCTCGAGAGGGGGAGCGGGGCTCTCTCTCAAAAGCGAAAACCGCAAAATGTAGACCCGTGTGAGAGGGGAGCCAGGCTCTCTCTCAAAAGCGAAAACCACAAAATGTAGACCCGTGGGGGAGGGGGAGTGAGGCTCTTTCTCGTAAGCGGGGCAGTCCCATTTCGAAAGCGGGAGGAGGAGGAGGCGCAGGTGCTCTAGGGGTTCGGAGTGACCGGTTGTGTGTTTTGCATGAAGCCTCCGTGAATGACCCACTTCAATGGATGGGCGGAAAACTGGAATTGTGTGGAATGCTACCGAGCCATTTGCGTGGAGTGGTGTGTCCGTGAATGTCCAGATTTATTGTACGAAGCACCATTGCGAATGCGAGAAAGCTGTTGAGGAAACAATCCCGCCGATTACTTTTTTTACGAAGTTTTGCATTTGGTGTTTGAGGTTTCTATCAATTGACAAATTTTAGACAGCCATGAGTCTAAAATAGATCATTGTTGGGATCATATCTGTGATGATGGTTGAAAAGTGGCACTTGCTTCCACACCAAGATTGTAGGTTTGTATCAAAATTTGTATGGAACATACTCTGAAAATGGAACATATTCTGAAGATGGAACATACTCTGGTGACTATGGAACATACTCTGGTGACGATGGAACATACTCTGGTGACGATGGAACATACTCTGACGATGGAACATACTCTGGTGACGATGGAACATACTCTGACGATGGAACATACTCTGACGATGGAACATACTCCAACTGCAAAGCACGATCGAAGATCTAAACACAATGATGTGCATTTTCACTCAATTAGACAGAAAGTTGAACAAGGTGTTTTGAGGTTAGAGTATGTTCCATCGTCAGAACAGACTGCTGATATCTTGACTAAACCTCTCACAAGTACTCTGTTTATGAACTCACGTGACTTGGACTGTCCAAAAATTTACACTCAAGTTAAACTATTTGAATCTTTTATATGTATTGTGTATTTTTATTGTTATCTACATTTTTTGGCTATTTGTTTATTATTTTTGATGCGTTAAAATTGACCTCGATATTGGTAAGGATTATAAGTTTTTGTAGCTCAGCTGATGCGACGTTCGATGCTTACTTTCTACTATTAAATGTTTAGTTCGGATGTCTACATTCTAGTTTGTCCTATTTCCTTCTTAAATCAATGCTAAAATTCAATAAACTCGACCACTGGTAGAGGTACCTGAACACACATTTTCACCACAGTACAGGGTTAGCCTAAATGATTCATCGGGTTTCAAAACACTGTGTATTGAGAGGTATACGACCTACAAAGACGGGTGATACATGACAAGATACATACACTCCCCAAGTTTAAAACACCGCCTCGCGTTCTCGCTAGATGGCAGGCCTGTATCGGCACTGTACAAGATGGCGGCAATGCAGGAGAAGAGTTTTTGTGTGTTGGAATATGCGAAGTGTTCTTCGGTTAAGAGCGTTCAGCGTGCATTCCTACGCAAATACGGAAAAGCTGCAACTGGTTATTTGTAGTATGTACCGGGAACTTGGTGAGTGTATGTATCTTTTCATGTATCACCCATCTTTGTACGTCGTATACTTGTAAATAAACAGTCCTTTGAAACCCTATTTATCATTTAGGCTAACCGTATATTTTAAGGGCCACGGTGGCAAGGTCTCGGTTTCGGGGCTGGAGTGTTCCAAGTTCGAAACCCGATTCCACCGAGGATCTGTCATGTATGTGGGCCTGTTGCACGTTAAATCATAAGTAGGGGCCAAGCTTTCTCTCACTGGTGTGGTGTGGAAGATTGGAGAGGGGGTGCTAGCTCAGGTGTTGTCTTCGTCATCTGACCGCGGTTCAGAATGACGAGGTTCTTCTCAAAATAACCTTCGAATTAGGACTTTAATGTAACTAAACTAAATCATAGTTTTATGAAATTAAAAAAAAATACTCCAAACTTACTAACGTGCTTTAAATGTGCATTGCCATTTTCGTTGAAGGAAAATGTTCTGTAGATTTTTAATTTTCCCTTTATTTATCTGCGCGTTGACAGCTACGTTTAATTAAGATATTGCACACATTTTTCGTATGCAAATATTTTGCCCGTTACCATTTCAACTATTTGAAAATTCAAATATCTATTTGTGGGCTATAATTAAAAATGAATTTTTAACTCATTGTGGAAATGGGAGAAAATATAGCACACAAATCAAACTGGGAATAATAAAAAAACTGGCATCTTTGAATATATAGGTGTTTTAATTTTAAGTATGCGTAAAAATAATTCTCCGAGGACAAATATTTCCGTCAGAAAACTTTAAAATTAAGGAAAAAAATACCTCAGTTGTTACAAAAACCATCAGGGAAAATGATTTTGAAGGGTGTTTTCAGATGCCAATCATGAACTTTTGGTTGAGTAACATATAGGAGAAATAATTTTTGAGTACTCGGTGTAAGTTACCATTGTTTTGAAAATATACGAGAAAACCAAAGAAGGAACATTTTGCCCATTTTTTTCCCATCTTTTAAATTCATTATAAGTATGCAGCGCACGGACTTTGGGAATTTCAGAATTGAACTTCGAACCTTAATCGAAAGTTCTGCGAACAGGAAATTTTATTCCGTGTACAGTTGATAATCGTGCTGGCGCCGAATGATTTCGTGCCAGCAACCTTTCTCGTAATTGGGAATTCGGGTTTGGTTCATGAAAGCTTGCGTGTCTCGAATACTCAGATGAAGCTCAACTTCTGTCAACAAAATCTCAGAATTTGAAGTAGGTACTGTGCTTGTGTTTCAATTAAAGGTGTAAACTTATATACACCAGAGCTATCCACTCGCAAGGAAGGAACAAGTACTTTAAAAATCAATACGATGCAGCTGAACTTCATGGGGGTATATTCACGACGTAGCGTTATTCCAGTGGCGTAAGTGGCGTTCGGGTCATAACATGAATTTTTCTCCCCCCCCCGCCATCATCAATATTGACTTTAAAAAGTGACACAAAAGCATTAATGTTTTGTCACTGTTACTGTGAAAGACCGAAATTTGGAGAATGTCGACTTTCACCGGTGAATGTCAACATTCGCATAGTCATGTCACCGGTGAATGTCAACATTCACATAGACATGTCACCGGTGAATGTCAACATTCACATAGTCATGTCACCGGTGAATGTCAACATTCGCATAGTCATGTCACCGGTGAATGTCAACATTCGCATAGTCATGTCACCGGTGAATGTCAACTTTCACCGGTGAAAGCTGACATTCTCCAATTTCGGTCTTTCACAGTAACATCACCATCACCAGTGGCGTAGCGAGAGTAAGTGGTGCTCCGAAAATGTTCTTTTTTAGATCGCGCTCAGTAAAATGCAAACATCACCCTTCCATTCTTCACTTTCTCCCTATTTTGATGAAAATAACTCCGCCTGGTGCATGCGCAAAAGCGCAGAGGGTTTCCGAATCCGTTGCTAAACAATATGATTTTTTTTTTTTTTATCCTAGTCGTCAATAGTGACTTAACAAGCGGAAATAGCGTCAGGGTTATGGTATTATTTATACGCATAT
>BGPR01029168.1:0-19453 GCA_013235015.1 Araneus ventricosus | reverse complement strand
ATTGCTATCATGGAACTTCAAGGGGTTAATTTGAGAGCGGACACTCCTCTCATACTCGCTCTCAGTAGGTCAACAATAATCTTCCATAATATGGTTTCTAGCTCTTTGCCATTAGATTTACCAAAATGGTCGTAGCAGTGAAAATGCATTGTAGACAATGTTGTAGGAAGAATCTTAGGCTCAATAAGGGGGTAAACCTCAAAATTTTTATACGTTGAATATGGAATCGTTGAAAAAAAGCTAAGCGTATCGAAGGAACCTTAAAACTGCTACACCATCTCAAACGGAACTACAAAATCCATCCATTCGCGTTTAATGATTTTTAAGAAATATCAATGCAAAGCTCGAAGTAAAATCGAACAACGCGCATCGTTAGTAACTTACGATGAAACAAATTCTACAGACAAGCAGACAAAATGCCGAACGGCCCAGTGAAAACAACACCTCCTTCTATCTAAACAATATTCTTTATAAAAAAAGGGGGACAATTTCCTATGTCCTCATGATGATGATTTCAGTGGGAGAGAATTAAAAAACAATACGTTTTAATACTCTAAAATTTCGTAAAAAGCACATCCCTAAATAATAAAAATAAAATTATTGACAAATTATTATAGTTATGTGAAGGTAGGCAACGTTGAGATTTGTAAAAAATGTTTTAATCTTCTTTTCTTCTATCTGATAGGTAGTTTGACATACTTTGTGTCGGTGATTTGCAAGTCCACCAACTTTTAGCCGAGAAGGGCTCATAAAACGAAAAGTACTCGTAACTCATAATACTTTTATCCAACATAGGAAATGAAATAAAACTACTTTACATAAGCATTCCTGAAATGACCAAACAACCTGATTATTGTAATTTGGCAACCACTCAATAAACTAGATTCTCAGAAATTCAGCTTATTGGTTCATAAAACGATTCAACACTCTTTTTTTACTTACTATCTAAGATAAAACACCTGTAGTTCTTTCTTTTTCCTCAGTACGCAAGAAACAAGCTCATACAAATGTTTCCTCTCGCATTATTTGCGACGTTACTTACTTTCTTTGTGGCGTCTAGAATAATGATAATTACATCATTTCTCTTTATCTTCTAGTATTAGCTATTTAGTCTTGAGTACTGATATCTGTCACTGGATATCGTTAACCAAATGCTTTTCCTCCTTTCTACATCCTTTATATTTTCTTTCAATCCTTTCTTGGTTCTTTTGTTTTGACTGCGTTATTCTCCTTTCATCCTTTGCAGTTTTATAAGTTGCAGAGTTAAGGGAGGGAGCCTAAGTGTTAACCCTAACTCTGTTACTTGGATGTACTTCTCAAAACTCTTATAGATTCATGTTTGAATGGTATACAAGTAAAGTACGCCTTCTCATTAAACTAAAGCGATTTTTTTAATTCAAAAATTTATTTTTTTTTTTACAGATTTGTTTCAGTCAAAACAAAAAATGTGAAATTAAGTACTGATTCCTTTTCCCCAAATCTGTTATAGATATATTGGTGAAATTTTATATAGAAGTAAAGTACGCCTTTCATACAGAAATGAGCTTTTGTTAATTTTGATTTTTGAAGTTACAAAATTTAAATGTGACATAGTGAAATTTACCCTTTAGTTTGGAAAAAAATTGCTTAAAAAATAAAGTTTTAGTTTTAAACTCATTCAGTATAATGGAAAGGTGATTTACTTGTATCTATAGTGATTTTGAGGCAGTTATCATGGAAGCTAACAGTGTTGAGGGTTAACGAACTTAGGGTTTCCAACTCCCCTTAAGACTTCATCAGCATTCTTTATAAAAAAAAGATTTATTTATCTCTGTTGTGTTTGCTACAAAACTAATGCTAACAACAAATATAATAAAAAAAATCATGTTTCAAATCGATTTGTGAACATTTATATAGAAAAAATAGAATGTAAATATTAGGTGAATGGAAACTTTATTTTTCTTTCGAGAGGATTAACAGAAAATAGCATATTGTAAAGATATCGCACTTAGTCTAATTGGTTATGTTCCAGTATTGTTTTGTCCTTTTGTACATTGTTGCATCTTATCGTTATATAACGGTGTCCTGCTACGAATTATGTCAATCTTGAATACCGTTACATGAATATATAATATGCTATAATTTCATCATTCAGATAATATATAGAAAATGTGAATTTTTGAGTTATATTGGAATTTCTATATTTCTGATTAATAAATACAATAATTTTACATTTTTATAACGGTGATTCTTTACATAAACTAATACTTTTCGCTTGAATAATGGCTCAATCGACCGTCATCAGCTAAGTTGCAACTCACAACCGTCGCTTGGCAGATGAATCCATTTGAATTTATTAGATGTTAGCTATTAAGTATAGTTTATCAGCATGTAGATTAATAGATATATAGATTAAAAGTCATAATTTATCATTCTAGAGAGGTTGACCTGAATATGCAGTAGAATGCTTTTCACGCCCCTCGTTATAAAATTATATGGAAAGTTATAGTAAATGTACTTCCAGCGGTAAGCAGTAAGGAGAAACTCAACATGATGGAAATCTGTTCAGTAAAGAGAAAGAAGAATAATCTTAAAATTAAGTTCGCCTATTCAGAAGGTTATGGAGGGTTCTATGGCTCCAAAAAATTTCATTAGTATGCAATAAAGTGATGCTCCGTGAAAAACGGAAAAAATAAAGAAATAAAAGAAAGGTTTCAGTCAATAAGTGGTGCTGCGCCATTATGTGATGTGGTTTTGCACCATATAAATCTTTATATTGCTGGAGGAAATTTTAAATATAAATATTTACATCGTTCTTGACATGAACAGTCAAAAATTAAAGCCTCCCAATAACTGAAAAACTTAAAAACATTTGTGTAACAATATTTGAACGATGAAATTTAAAACTAATTGCTTTTGTGACACTAATTCAAAGCATGTATATTTTTTCATCATATATCTTCCATTTGTGCCTCTTATGCGAATAAAAAACTGTTAAATCCATGTTCGACGCATTTATTTTAGATGGAAAATATTTCCCTAAACGCTAATAATTTCCTAAGAGATAAAATAAATCACTAAACCTGAAGAAGAAAGAAACAGGGTCTCTATTATGGATATCGATTCTCTACCATTTAACTAACTCTTGTTTACAAAAGATTTCAGAAATGAAGGACGAAGAAACCGAGAGCATTTCCTTTGTAATATTACAGCATATTTTAAAAAGTTATTTAAGAAAACGCGTCCTACTTTCGAACGCGATTTGATAGGTTCTCACGCAGTTTCAATGATTGAAATACTCTTCTCTTTATCTCTGTAAAAAATATTCTTAAAATGGACTTTAATCAGAAACAAAAAAAATGAGGAGGCTGTCTTCAAGAGCCCCTGAAAAGACGTAGGACTACTTTACTCGCGTGACTCTTTTGTTTCTCGAAGTTTCTCGTAAGTTTTTAAGTTTAAGTTAATTTTTTGGAACTTCTGTTCTTACCCTTTATCTCTAAAATAAGACATTAATTTGGTTTTTAACATATGTAGTTACCGAGATATAGAGGATCGCATCACCAATTCATATGTATTTTTGCCCAAATGTGCGACTCAGTAGTCTCTGAACTACAGTTTCGATTTTCAATTTTCTTTCTGCAACTTTTGTTGATACCCTTTATCTCTAAAATAAAACATTATTTTTGTTTTTAACGTATGTAGTTACTGAGATATAGAGGATCTCCCATACCATGTTTTGTGGCGTTTTGGCGTCTGAATAAATTTCCTTCCTGAGACCCCAATGGGAGGAACGTAGTCCTACGTTAAAAAAAGGAAAATTCGAAAAGAGATAAGCAGATTTTCTCTTAATTCCTTCACAAGCCTACATGGGAATCAACACTCACTTGTAAGGAAGAAATGACACTGTTTCTGATTCCTCTTTATTATTCAAAGCAAATTACAGTAAGGGATAAACTCAGTTCCGCCCTGAGAATTTTGCACTTTAAATTTTACAAATCGAATTTTAAGACTAAACGAATAATTTGTTTCAGTCACAACAGTTATTTTCCTTTGTAGCGATCACTATGCACCAATGCTCGTCTCCTGACACTTCGAGCTCTGATATTCGAGGACGAAGAGAATGGGGCATGTAGATTCCCAACATTTAAATTCTGAAAACCAACTTTATCTCCTGTAAAGTCACCTGCTCCATTTTCACTGCTCTTGAGTGGTTGTACCAATTGACAAGCTGATTGCGTTTATGTTTAGGTTTTGGTTTTAAATTGTTTCTGAAATGTTTTATTAAAGTTCTGTCCTTCGGTTTGGAGTCACGAACTTTATCTCCAATCCTTTTTTTTTCAAATGATACATAGGAAGTAGAATTAGATTTATTGGTATTGGAATAATAAGGTGAATTGGTATACACATATCAGTTTGTTGAAATATTTTACTGACCATATTTTATTTATTATAATTATCTATATGATATTTAATATATTTCGATGTTATTATTAATAATTTAATATTTACTATTTAATCGCAACTATTAAAGTCTGGTATGTAAGTTAAAATTGTATTTATTTTTTTAGATTTTGCTATTGTTATACTATATTAATACAAAACTGAAAAGAATGTCTAAAACAAGACAAACGATAGTTTCGACAATTTCTACCGTCAATCAAAATAATTCCCATTAAGAAATTACAAAATAGATTAACCGAATTAATTAAAAATGGGTTACGATTAACTCTCCTATCCAACCTTCACTAAGCACTGAATATCTGTTTTTAAATCTAAGATCTCTGCGATGAAGAAAAAAAATATCCAAACTGATTAAATAAATTCGAAAAAAAGAGTAAAATATGTATTTTGATATCTCTTCCTTCTTTATATTAGGAAGTGTTTCGACACTTTATTTATTTTATTTATTTATTTATTTATTTTTCATTTTTCCTTATTTTTGCCTACAGAGCCTGTATTCTCTCCCCCTCCGGAATTAAAATTAAAGACTTCCAGAAAGAGCTTCGGTGAAACAGGACAATTCATAATGAAAGGGTGATTGTTTTTCTTTCATCAATAAACTTCTTTTCTATCCATGGATTTATTGACTAGGGGCGTTTTAACGAAGCTTGCATATTCAGTGGTATATTGAATAAATACATTTCTTGAATATTTTGCTGATTTTGAAGAATTTTTCAAGCATTCTAGCTAAAAGATTAATCGAAGCATAAAAAATTATTCAAAAATAGGGAGGGGGAACCATGCCCCCTCCATAATTTGCTTGAGTACTTGAGTGATGATAAATGCAGATTGCATAACATGCTTTTCATAAATTGTGCATCATCAGCAAATTCCTTGTCATAAAGCTGTGCTATGATTATAAATAACAGTTTATGTTCCGTATTAGAAAGTATTAAAGTAAAAATTCCAATAACGCTGAGACTAGTTTTCCAGCGTCTCCACTTAGGGGGAAGAAAACTAACCAAAAAGTGAAGTTCCGCCTGAGCAATTTTTTGATGTGCTGTTTAAAAAAATATTTCAGAAAGTAAGCTTCAGGAAAAATAGCTCTTGCAGAACAAAGTGTGCATAAACATTTTGGACTTTTTGTCAACTTTGTGTCATAAGAAACATTTTGAATTCTTCTATAAGCCCCGAACTCTTGCTCTTTTAACATCTAAAAGGCTGAAATGATACATTTTTTTGAATATATGTTATCTGAAAAAAACTTTTTAAATGAATTCATAATTTTACAGTTTAGATTCTCGTAAACCAAATTAGGTTCAAATTAGGATTAAAGATGAGCATTTTTCAATATATTACACAAAATAATAGAAAAAGATTTTCCGTCACTAGCCTTATGGCAGTTTTCCAAATTCCTACTGACAAATTCAATGTGATGAAAGTGATTTGCTCCACGTTTAGTTTTGAAGTTTCATAATGACAGCCATGGAACGGACTTTTTTCCTAGATATCTGATTTCAATTTTCGAAATAAAAAAGAATAAATCGCGACCATCAGGGAAAAGATGAAAGATGGAAGTTTACCACCGTTAATTTGCACAATGTTGAACATACTTAAGAGTGTCTAGACCTTCCAGAAAGCTTCTTTTAGTTGGGCACTCAGATGCGAATCCAGATATTACACTTTTTTAGTTAATGCCCCCAATGTTTTATAGGCAACATCGAAGCCCCACAAATACAGCTTCATATTAACACAAGATTATGTTAATAACTTCTCTTTTTCAGTGAATATACATATATTTACTTTTATGTTATTATCCCTTTGACAGTACGTGTCCTTCGAAAAGTCAATGCTGCCATAATATTCGTTTGAAAACTATCAGTGAGTTTCCGTAGTTGTTCCTTAACAGTGTGAAAACACAACAAGAACAAATTTAGTATGATTTCTGTTAACACTATAACATTGAACGTAAAATGTTATTGAAAAACAGCCTACGAACAATTTTCTTTGGTGCAACCAGAATCATTTGAACCACGAAATAATCTCATAACATTGTGGTGGCAACATCGAAACTCCACAAGTACAGCATCATGTTAATACATGATT
This sequence comes from Araneus ventricosus, assembly GCA_013235015.1. Taxonomy (NCBI): domain Eukaryota; kingdom Metazoa; phylum Arthropoda; class Arachnida; order Araneae; family Araneidae; genus Araneus; species Araneus ventricosus. Next base: position 12,928 of record BGPR01029168.1, on the reverse strand, counting down.
ATGTTAATAACTTTTCTTTTTCAGTGAATATACGTATATTTAATTTTAATGTTATTATCCCTTTGACAGTACGTGTACTTGGAAAAGCCAATGCTTCCATAATGTCCGTTTGAACACTATCTGTGAGTTTCCGTAGTTGTTCCTTAACAGTGTGAAGACACATCAAGAAATAATTTAGTATGATTTCTGTTAACATTATAACATTGAACGAAATTGTGATTGGAAAACAACCTATCAACAATTTTATTTGATGCAACCACGAAATAATTTCATATTTAACCCTAGAATGGTAATATTGAGTCAAATTGACTCCTCCTCCCGTTAGCAATCAAGAGGTACTGCAGTAACGTTACAATTCTAGGGTTAACAGAATCCGCGGTTGGAAGTAAGTCAGTTTTCTGCTACATTCTGCAATTTTCTGTTGCATACAGCGTTGACTCGTTCAACCGTGTTTTAACATGTTTGCCAACGTTGCATCTAATTAGCGATTTAAAAAATTCGGCAGTCGGAGAGTTAAGAAACTATTACACCCAAATCCAATAACTGTGCAATCAGCTACACATTCTAATATCATTTTTTTATTTTGTAGAAGCTTGGCGCCTAGGTGCCCTAAAAACCTCTTCCAGCTGAGACATTTCCCGAGAGACTTCACAAAAGAAAAAAAGAGAGCCAGACCCACATTCTCCAAGGTCTTTCACCTCCTGTGATTACATTTATTCTTTGTATTTTTCTTATCTCAGCGATCTCTCAAGTTGCTTCCGATGTTTAAGGGATGTGATCGATCCTCAGGGAAATAACGCATGTTTGTGGAAGTTTCATAGAAGAAAGAAGAGGTTAGTAGACGTGGTTGGGGGTGTAAGAAATATTCTTGCAGGGCATCAGTTGAGCCGAAGATCCTGCGGTAATTTCCTTCTAGAAAAAAACAGAGGTGTAATCTAAAGATGATGGTTCATTACCCCTCTTTCTTGTTGTTGTATAAACAGTCAGGGTCCTTTATCTTTTCTAATTTTTGAGAATATGTGTTCCTGAAATTACTTAGAAGAAAATGTCATTTATATATTGAGGAGGAATAAAGCAGATAGTAAATACTAAAATTAAATAACATACAACGTAGTGATTCTCAAATTAAGAAGCACGTTTCTTTTGAAGGAAAGCGGAAACAAAAAAAAGAAGGCAAAAATATAAAGCAAAAAATTATATAAAAATTGGAATGATAAACTAATAATTGAAATTTAAACTAGAAAGAGATATAGTCTGTCAAAACAAAATAAAGTGTAGCTTTTCAAGACAGCTGTCATTTCCATACATTTCAGAAAGCATTAACATTATTCCAGCATTACAAAATTCCATGGTAAAGGGTCGTGATTTAAGCTATGATTTATTTGAAACAAATGCACAAATTGCTAGCATTTCAACAAATAAGCCTCATATTGCCAATGCAATTACAAAAAGATATACAATTTGTCATATTTCATTTCTAGATGCAATACATAAGCACAAAGTAATGTCAGATTTGCTTAGTCAAGTGAGACTGACATTCGAAACCAATGTTTCTGTAGTAATTTTAACTTCAAGATTTACTTTTTTCATACAAGTAGTAGAAAAATTGTCAAAGCTGTCTCTGCACTTCCTTTAACCATTTTTTTGCTCGTCTTTGTCAGAGAAATAACTGCTTTTGATTATCTCAAATTGCCTAGTATAAAGAAGTCACCAATAAAAAAAATCACAAAAAATATTTTCGTTTTATCCGAGATGACAAAATAAATATTTTGAAAAAATCGTCTTAATTTGTTTCTTCATTCATTTGGAACAAAAAAAAGTGGAAGAATGTTAAGAGCAAGATTTGGAATTATACGTCTGTTGATTGTCTTCCAATGACTTACTAGCATAAAAGTTATATAAAAATATAACTTTTATGTTATGGTATAAACTTTGGCTGATAACAGAATCAACCGAATTGCTTCAATTTAGTTTAGTTTAGTTATATTTAATTCCTTTTCTGAAGCAAGTTGGAGCTATTTTGAATCCTAGTCACGTGACGAGTATGACGCCTAAGCAGGCATTCCCTTCTCCAAACTTCCGTATAACAACAGTGGTAGGACGTTCGACCCTCGACGTCAGATTTAATTCGCACCAGATCCGCATACACTGTGGATCCTTGGTGGGATCGGGTTTCGAACCTTGGACCCTCACGTCCTTAACCAGTAAGCCACCGTGTTTTTATTTTATTTTGATATTACACAAACAAAATATGCCTTTTTCCGTTTTCTTATTGAACTGCAATTTACGTATAAAGGTAAGGGCAGATAAAACAAATTAATTTGAAACTTATATAATTTTTTTAAATAAAGTTATACTGAACACTAAATTAATGATATGTCTAAGAGTAGGGAAGACCGGGGCTAGTAGGGACTTTTTTTCTTCTAAGACTTTTTAAGAAAAGGAAATTTAAAATTTTGAAAATATTTTTAAGTTGACACTATTAGTAAACCTTCGAAAATAATTCGCCGTAGTAAAATTTAAATATATTAACTATCAGTATTAATTTAAAATTTCAAACTGACACCAAGTCGATTGGCCCATCCTGCCCCGACTGCGGGGTAAGTACAATTCCACCCCACATATTCAGAGATATTTCTATAGCGCACGTCCTGACAAACCCTGTGTAGCAACGCGGGCCAACGTGCCCCATGCGAAATGGCCCAACTAGCCCCATATCGCCATTTTTGTTTCTCAAGAGTGTTGAGATTTATTCTGAAAAAATTTCGATAAACAAAAAAGCCCTAAAGTAACAATGAAGAATTATCTTTCTGAATATTATCTGTCGAAATGGAAATTATAATCTGTAAGTAAAGAAAAAAACGATTATTCATAAGTGAGGAAATTTACTCAGCTTAGTAAAAATTAGAAAATTCTGGCTGGTTCTTTAATGAACGCTACTTCTTCAATGACGCTGATGTGGAAGAAGGAAGGCGGGATAATACACACTTGTCTGGAATGGCAGAGTTAAATACCGAAAAGTATTAAAATATCGCGACTGATCCAACGTGGCCCTATGCCCAACTAGCCCCGGTCTACCCTACTTGCAATCAAATATAATTTTAGGAGTGTTTCTTAAAATGAATGTCATTTTAGGAGTGTTTCATGAAATGAATATCATTTTAGGAGTGTTTCATGAAATGAATATCATTTTAGGAGTGTTTCATGAGTGAAACTATGCTCTCTATAAGGCAACAAGTTTAAGAATCAAACGAAATCGGAAATATTCATAAATTTCTTGGTTTATGGAAACGCGAAACTCGAGTCAAGGAAGGCGTGTCGTTAAAATAGATGCAAGTACTAAAATATCGAGTTCAAAGAAAGTTGAAGACCATACTCAAGCTCGTCGTGAATACGAGGATAATTAAAGAAAATAATATATGGCTCACAAAACATCGAATGCACAGTTCTCAAAACTAAAGAAAGAGCAATAAAATCCAGAGAATACGAACTCTTAAAAGGTCATCACGAAATATCCTCCAGCTTCTACTGTCGCTGAAAAATAAAAATGTATTTAACTTTTTAGAAAAACTTTCTATGTAGAAGGGTCGACCCAATGACAACGGAACAATGGATATAATTTGGCGTATTTCTGTGCGAGTGTGTCGAAAACTATGTGTAGAGGTAGAGCGGGGTAGGTAAGAAAGACAACCCATTTTGCAGAATTTACTAGTGTTAGGTAATCGCGCGGAACCACGTGATATGCGCCGGCGGTCAGCCAACAGTATCGTCCGGCAGGCAATCGGTTGTCATTTCATCCGCATCTGCGTCATGCTTGCGACTAAAGAAGCAACGTGGTGTCATTCGTTTTTTAGTGGCAGAAGGTGTTGGAATTACCTGGACCATTTGTGTGTACCAGCCAAGAGGCCTGGCCTGTTGTCCTCTCGTGTGGGTTTGCTCCATGACAATGCGCGGTAGCATACGGCCACTCGCACACTGAACAAGTTGACGAAGTTTGGGTGGAAAGTCTTGGAACACCAGCCATATATCCCCAATCTTTCACCATGTGACATTCACAACTTTGGTCCTCTGAAAAAGACATTGAAAGGTCGCCGTTTTTACTCGGACAGCGAAGTCATGGACGATCTCAGCCAAACGACTTCAGGAACAAGATATTCACCGCTCGGTGAACCAGTGGGACAAGTGTTTGTGTAATTTTGTTGATTACGTTTAAAAATAAAATGCGTAATTTCATTCTGTAGCTCCTGTTCCGATATCATTTGATCTACCCTTATACTATTCCAAGAAATATGCATAAGTTTCTAGAATTTCTTTTTAGATATAAAACTGTTCCCGAAATATGTTTAAGTTATTTTGCTGAATTTCATTTTTGCGAAAGAATTTATGAAAAAGGGAAAAAATAACCTGTGATATGAACCATTCCAAGCAAATTTATCCTCAAAAGAATCCCAAACGACTTTAGGGATATAAACTCATCTACAACTTCTTTGTATCTAAATATATTCAACAGCGCTGCAACTCAACATAAACAATATATTTTATTTCACTACCAAGCAAGCAAAATTCTATGGAATAAATCGTATAAGTCTCTGTATTTCTAGAAGCTTTGGAAATGTTTGTAATTCAATAACATACCACACATTTTAAAATCAAAACCTAAATTAATTATAACTCATAGCCACTTCTTTAAACGCAATGTATTCCTGTGCCTAAACACACTACAATTCCCAGTGCTCTACATATACAACGAAGAAACACGACCCTTTCTTCCACATCTCCTCATCACATATAACTTTCTTCCAAAGAAATGTTCTTTTCTGATTTATGATTACTTCTCATAAAATATGAAGGAGAACTACTGTTTCTCCAGGCCAATGAACTCGGCAGGCGAGATGTGTTATATTAATTCTGACTTTTGGCTTTGTTGCCTAACCCGGTTGAGTAACAAAATGAAAGTGCCTAAAATATAACCTCATTGTAATGCAAGTAAAGTGACATAATTGCCTGTTGAATCGCAAAAGAGAGTTGCATATTTATGTTTCGCTTCGCTGCGGAGAAGAGAGGAAAGAAATGTGATAAACATTTTGAATGGCGACCAGAGTCGATCTTAATGCAACGGAAACATTTCTGGCAGTATGAGATCAAAATTGCTTAAACAATTATTTAAGATTTGTGACGATCTTTAATTAATTTTGTTGCTTTACGCTTAATTACTGTTGATTCTCAAAAGAAAATTGCATGTTTATGTATCACTTTGCTGAGGAAATAAGAAGAAGGAAATGTGACAAACTATTTAATTGACTACCAGAAGCAATTTTAATGTAACAGAAACATTTTGAGCAGTGTACGATCAAAATTGTTTAACCAACCGTCGGGCACGTCTAACCTGTGGGATGAAGTACCCATATTTTTTTGTGCCTAGGTGCGGATTTTACAGAGAAAGGTGTAGGACAAAAGCGCGCCTTTTTCTCTAGTGCTCTTTTGATGCAAGTGAGGGGGGCACGTTAATCTGGTAGATGAGTTGCGCCCGATTACGTTTGTATTTTTAATTTCCCAATTTATTTTCAAAATTCCTTTTCATATACCTGCAAAATTCGGTACACCTGTATCCCAGCCCCTAATTCAATAATATTGAACGGTATTTCCGATATATTGTTTCAAAAATTTTGAATTATTTTAGGCTCTAAATGACAATAGCCGTTGTTGCCATGGAAAATTAGTACAGTCCTTCCCTGGATTCCTGGACATTTAGTTAGTTGAAATTGCAAGGAAGTAAAAAAAAGTTTTTTAACTCTATCGATACAGGATCATCCCTTCAAGCAAAAGAGGGTGAACGTCCGAATATCATTGCAAAGTTTCCATCCCCTTTCGTTAAGTGTGATTTATTTCACACCCGCAGCGCGTGCTTTCTTCGTTAGAGTGGCTTGCCCAGAAGGGTTTGGGGAATAGGGGTGGGGGTTCTTAGAATTCGGAGAGTGCCAGCTGTCATTGCGGTTTTTGGGAGGGAAAGTGAATTTTCCTTATCTCTGAAAGAGACACTAAGGCGTTCCAGTATTTTTGTCTCTCTGTTCCAATGGTGTTAGGAATCAGAGGATTAAAGACCCAAATATAGCTTTGTATGATCGGATAGTTCAGTTAGATAAGCTTTTCCTTAAGCCTAAGCAAAAATTTAACTTTTAATATCACAGATGAGTTGCACACATACTTGTTAGCATTTATATTGCGCCCGACCGAAGGTCAATCAATTATTTAAGAATTGTCAGAATCTTTAATTAATTTTTAATTTTTTACGCTTAGTTCCATGTTAAATTCCAAAAGAAAACTACATATTTATGCATAGCTTCGCTGCAGAAAAGAGAAGAAAGAAACGTGACAAACGCTTTTAATGGCTGCCGGATACGATCTTAATGTAAAAGAAACATTTCAGGCAGAGTGATATCCAAATTGTTTAAGAGTTGCGAGAATCTTTAATTAACTTTCAAAATGCCGACATCTCAGTTTATCTCTGAAGTTTAGAGTGATTATTTTAAAGTCGAAACAGAAATGTCTTTATGAATAGGAAAAAAACTATGGGAAAACATATTCACAAATCAAAATCCCATGATAGCGCGTGCAATTAACATTTCCTTTAATCATATATTTGAAACTTGTTTTTAATTAAAATTCTTTAAAAGTATGAAATTGGGCTAGTCACGAGAAATAAAATTTAAAATCAGGAATTCTTTCTTTTAATATATTTTAGATTGCGAAAGGCAGTTAATAGTTTAAGGAATGATATTAGTTCCTCAGAATCATGATGTAAGTGAAAAATGAGTAACACAGGATGTCCTATATTTGTTTGTCTTGTAAAAACCGGTAGTGGAAAAAGGATAATACATCCACTTTAATATTCATAAACGAAAACCTTTTAATGAAGCTTTTACCTTTTAAGTTAGCATATTTTTATTACACCTGTAAATTTTAAATTAGTAAATAATTTGCGTCATTCTATGAGATGTAATTTAAAAAACATAGTTCTATAATTAATTTGCCACGTAAGACATCCACTTGTTAAACTTTATTGAATCCTTATAATAATTTATATATTTGTCATTTATTTTTTATTAATTAGTTAAATAATCCTTAATATAATAAAATGAATATGATGTTCCTTTTTAGAGTCAAAATTTACTCAAACTATTCAATTCGCAGAGTTTGAATCAAATTTGAAAGAAAATTACTTGATATAAAATTTCTTTGGAAGAAATGCATTTGAGTACCGCGTTCAAAAGCCTCAAAGGAATTCTTAAGGTTTATTTATAGATGTTCCAAGCCGAAATAAATGTCATTTTCCTAATTGCTGCATTTTTGCAAAACAAACAGCAAAGTTTTACAAATTGTTTAACGCGAGAGAACACTTTTGGGAGGCAATTTTCATTCTTTAATTTAACGCTTTCTTTCTAAATTCTATCATAAATTCGGAAATAATAACTCCTTTTTTATTTAATAAATTAAATATTATTCTCTTGGGTTTGAAGGAAAAATTTTAGAAGGAAATACAATAATGAATGAATATGAGTACTGTTTCTGAACTATTCTTATTTTTTAGTTATTACAGTCATACATATATCCATTTTATTGCTGAAATAAAATAAGATCTGAAAAGCCATGTTTAGTTGGATAAAAAGAAGACTCCTTCTCGCATTTGGGATTCGAATTGTGATTATTATTTTTCATGCATTTACGTGGATGGAGCTTTCGGTAATAGTTAAAAACAAATACAATAATGCGGGGTGCATATTTACAAACCCTACCCTGATAGAACTGAGGCAAGAAATCGGGCAATATGATTGGCTCGCTTCTCCCAGAGTCGATGACGTCGTTCTTTGCTCTCGTACGGAAATTATAACAAAACAAGCCATTGAATGCGGATTTTGAATTAGTTTAGGTTTCCGTTGCTTGGACTTCGCGAATTTTGATCTACAGTAAGCACCTACGTCGCAATTTTATTTAGTCGACTCTTGTTTTGTAATGATTGCCGTACGCTACGTGCGAGAGCTGAAAATGACGTCACTGCCCCTCGTAGCCAATGATATTGGCTGATTTCCTGCCTCAGTTCTATCAGGGTAGGGTTTGTAAATATGCATCCGGGGTTACTTTGCACCGATTTTCAGGACTTCACAAAGAATTACGAGATTAGTTGCAAGTATTTCTTTAAATGCTTACTACAGAAAGGTTTTGAAGCGACATAATATCATACAGTAGATTAATAACAAACTATAATTTTTGAAACTTTGATACAAAGCTGTCTCATACGTGGGGAATTTTTGCATTGTTTATTTGTTTCATTATATTTCAATCACAAACTCACTGTTTGCAATGTTAGATGTATTTATTGAAATCCTGCTGGAAATCAATAAGAAAACTGAATTTTATGAAGGAGTGATTGTAATAAACCACACTGGTGTGCAAAAATTAAAGACCATTTCGTAAAATTTGGGAAATTTGCAATTAATACAAAAACTATGGTTCCAAACCAGTTCTGGAGAATCGTGTGACATAAAATCGAGTATCATACACATTTTACTGTGAAGATTCGGCACGAGGGCAGGCAACAAGGAAGTGATGAAGACGGAAAGAGATTTCCACTCATCATGTTCTACATAAAGCTTATAACGAGATGAAACCTTCATTGGTTCTGTTTTATATGTATAATTTTTAAATGCAATTTCGTATATATACCACAAATATTCGGAAAGATGTAAAGGTTTCTTTTTAAAAATCCCAAATTTCCCCGCATTGTTTTGCTTCTAACATGCAGAGTTTTCATTAAAATTATAGGAAACTTGCAGAAATCTTGACAATATGTTACAGAAGTATTGTATTAAAATTTGAAGTAAATTTGTTGAATATTAGAGGAGAAATGAGTATCTGTACTAAATAATTTTTTACTGCGCATGTATGAGACTCAGCGGAATTTTTCTTTTATAATTTCAAAGCCAGATATATAGAGCTACTTATAAAAAAATCCAGTTGAATCCCGTTAAAATTCAGAACGATATCGGTATTTCAGTGAGGTGAATTTCAATTTCTCTTTAAGAGAAGCTAAATGATGCGAGTTCTTGCACAAACTTATGTTTTTAAAACTTGAATCTTCGAATAGTATTCGACGAAATGCAATTTAAATAATGTATTTAATTTATAAGTGTACAATGGTATGCAAGATATTCAACTTTCTTCAAATTTAATGTTACTGTTCGAAGATTCAAGTTCCAGAAGTATCAATTTGTGGGAAAACCCTCATTACTTAGAAAAATTTAAATTCACCTCACTGAAATGCCAACATATTTGTGAATTTTAACTTGATTCAACTGGAATTTTTTATAAGTTGCTCTGCACATATGGCTTTGAAGTTATAAAATAAAAATTACGCTACGTTTTGCACATGCGCAGTAAAAAATTATTTAGTACAAATACTCATATTTCCTCTAATATTTATATTTACCATATTTACTTCCATTTTTAATAGAATACTTCCATAACATAATGTCGAGTTTTCTGCAAGTTCCGTATAATTTGAATGAACACTCTCATGTTATAAGCAAAAAAATGCGGGAAAATTGGGGATTTTTTAAAGAAACCTTTATATCTTCCCGAATATTTGCGTTATGTTTACCAAAATGCATTTAAACAATATGCACATCAGACATAACCATTGATGAAAGTTTCATCTCGGTATCAGCTTTCCGTGAAACGTGACACCTTTCAGTCTTCATCACTTTCTGGTCGCCTCCCGAATTGCCCTTGTGACCGAATCTTCACTGTAAAATGTGTATGATACTATATTTTATGTTAAATGATTCTCCAAAACTTATTTCGAACCCTAGTTTTCGTTTCAATTGCAAATTTCTCTCATTTTAAGAAACGGTTCTTAATTTTTGCGCACCTTAATTTTTTTTGTATTTGTGTATTATACGCCATTGTATCTGATCAAATTAGGATAGCATTTTATTCTTTTATCCATTATTGTCGGTTGTGTTATTAATATATTTATCTACCTTCTTAGTAAGACAAGCGTTTACTATCAGTTTATGATCAACACTATTGGCAAAGAAGTTTCAGTCCGTAGACCGAACATAAAAACTTTAACCTGGCCTGAAAAATCTCTCATTTTATGGATTCATTTTTTTATGGCAGTAATGAGAGTTTATCTAATCTAACGGCATATAAATCATCTACCAGAGATCAATCAAAGTGGTGAAACTTTGGTGTAAGAAAAACCTTGTTGGCTTTTTTATATGTGTTTCTGTATACAAAAATAGTGTCATGTTTATATTTAGAATTTCCTTTTCAGAATTAAAAAAAGTGTAATAAAAATATTTTTCCTCCTTTACAAGGAAAGAGAAGCTTCCATTTGTGGTAGAACGCATAAATATTTAAATGGTCCCAATTTGAATGGAGCAAAATTAAAGACTTGTTAGAATGCCCATTTAAACAGATTTCTAGCTTTAATACCTAAGTGAAAGTTTCGTGCACTTTATACTCCAGATTGAAATATATCGGCTTTTCAGTGATGGTTCACTTCTTCCAATGATGAAATTTCTAGCTTTCTCCTCCAAGTAACTATTATAGAAAGTAAATATTATTACATCCACTAAACTCCTTACCTGATGTTCAAAATGAAATTTCATGTCAAGAATGAATAGATTACTCCACATAAGAGTAAATAGCTTCCCATTACTGTAAATGGTTTAAAGGGAAGTCAGTGTCATAACTTCGTCTGATCGCATTTCTCTATTTGGCATTATTTTGATGGACTCACTCAAGAAACTCTCATTTCTAACTTACTAATGTGAGAAAGTTGCTCATAAGTTTTCCCATCAAACTTTATCTGTTTAATAAACGAGTCTTGCGGGGGGTATCTTTTGGCCGGTATTCAAGTCTTAAGGATTAATGCGTTCTAAACTGCCGGCGGTCCTGCTAACAGAAACTATACAGGGCAGATTTCATCTTTATCTTATCATTCTTTATTGAAGAAGGATGAAGAAAGATGTAAAAGTTTACATATGGTTGTATAAATTGGGATAAATTTTTCCATAATTTCTTATGAAGGGATCTTCAGTTTCGTTAAAAATAGCTTTTATTAATCGTAACCATCATCATTACTTAAATCGCTTCTTATGTAATTTAATTCAATATACTTGTTTTCTAAAAAGATTTGAAAAAAATCAACAGAAAAAATGGACCAATTATGTATGGCGACCATCATAATGAACCAAGAGGAAAATATTCCATACCAGAATAATATAAAGAAAAAAATATAATCATAATTTAAAATAAGAAGATGAATTGTCCGTAACGAGAGCTTCATTGCTAATCTATAGATAGGGTCACTACATTTTTTTAGTTGAAGTCTGGACACCCGGGGGTGGTTGGGGGTATAAAATTGTAATATAAAATTTTAATAGCTGCCTGTGTGAACGATCCTAGTTCGAGGAATTAAAAAAATTAAGAGGGGTCAGAACGCAAAGAAGATAGAAATTTTAAAATTAATTTTAAATTAATGATTGGCAAATCAAAATTATCTTTATGAAAAACAGAATAAAACAAAATTACCAAACGTTATAATTTATAGTTTGAGTTGGATTCTGAATAAGAATATTCATCCACTTTCACATCTCCATTTTTGGTTTCTTTCGGTAGATACTTTTCGAATGAAATATTATTCAGGAAATTATCATTGTTCATTTTTTAGTAGATTTCTGGGCAGGATAAAACTTAATTCGCTTTGACGTTAGAGAAACGCTTAGACGTTTTGACGTTAGTTACATAAAAAAAACAAGCGCAAGAAAAACTCCTTTGTAATCTTAACTCTTTTATAGCAAGTAATTTTTCAAGCCTTGAAGAAATACACTCATGTCCATAAATTAAGGATAATGAAGTTCAGGCAAAGAAAGAGACAGAAGCAAAACAAATTTGACTTATTTGTAAAGTCTATTTATTAAACAAAAGGTAAAGAGCAAAACAGATGCTATATGTTTGACATAATTAATAAAAATTGCGATATTTACTACCTGGAGCAAATTTCAAAAAAGAACCTATTTACAAAAAACAGTATAACATGGTTAGTATGATGGTTAATACGGAGTATGTCTCCCGGACGATGCAATACAGGCCTTACAACGCCTAGGCATGCTGAGTATCAAATTATCAATCTGATCTTGGGAAATATTACACCACTCATCAAGCAATGCCCTCCGAAGTTCCGGTAGACAGGTGGGAGTGGGTTGACGGGCTGCAATTCGTCGGCCCACACATGCTCTATTGGATTCAAGTCCGGTGAGTATGCTGGCCAATCCATACGGGTGATATCCTCCGATTGAAGGCATTCGTCTACAATGTTTGCACGGTGAGGACGGGCGTTGTCATCCATAAACAGAAATTCAGCACCCATGGCGCCCCGAAACAAACGTACATGTTGTTCCAGAATGACATCCCGATAGATGTGGCCTATCATCGTTACACTCTGAACATGAAGGTCAGTTCTGGAACCAAGAATAATTCCTCCCCAAACGAGCCATCCTGCACCACCGTAACGGTGTCGTTCAATGGTGTTCTCTTGATGGTAACGGGTACCTGGGGCTCTCCATATGAAAGTCCGGTGAGAATCAGACTGCAAACTAAACCTGCACTCGTCGGAAAACATCACACAAGACCACTGTTGCGGTGTCCACAATGCATGCGCTCTACTCCAGGCTAATCGCAGGCGACAGTGAGTTGCGGTAAGTGGAACACATCTGATAGGCCTACGAGCATATAGACCAATGTGCCCTAAGCGTCTGTACACGGTCTGCCTTGAAACTGTCGTACCGGTAGCTGAAGAGAGCTGACGAGACAGGTCTGATGCTGTGCTCCGTCTGTTTCTTTTGGCAGTAACTGCCAAATACCG
>BGPR01029167.1:0-19455 GCA_013235015.1 Araneus ventricosus | reverse complement strand
ATGGTTGTTTGATTGATTGATTTCACTTTCCAGCCCTCTACATCACACCAATGTGAGGACGTCTTATACACGATGATTGTTTGATTGGTTGATTCCACTTTCCAGCCCTCTACATCATACCAATGTGAGGAAGTTTGACTCACGATAGTTGATTTAAAGTGCATCACGTCCATATATACAAAGAATCTTCGGAGAACTGAGTCTCGAATACATCATCCTCCAATTTCGAAACCAATACCAAACCACAAATCACCGAGGACTATATTTTTGTTAATTTCAAAAATAAATCATTGAGGGTCAAAGGTCTTTATACTGTTATGGCGTGTAAGTTTGGAAAAGTATGTTGCGGGATCAGGACATCATCTGACCACGATTCATAATTCCGAGGGTGGTCCAAAGTAGCCCTCGTGTAGCTACTAAAGGGTACATTAATATAAATAAACGAAACTAAACTTCAAAATTAAAACAACTAAAATATATAATAAGGATAAGAACACGATTAAAAACCTTCTTGTAGAAATATAACTAGGGATAAATTATTTCATTCTGCTCATTAAAATGGGAATTTTAACAAATTCAAAATAGTCAGAATTAAAACGCGAATTCATTTCGAATAATATTTATATTCTTAGAAATGATGTACGTCGATAAGAAGTATGAATGCTGGAATTATTTTAATGATAATTGCTTTGAGAGTTATATTCTCAATGGAAAACTATTAGCGGGATGAATTAATGAACAGATCAAATTTTAGAAAATATGCAAAGGTTTGCAGAATCGAGAGTTATATTCTCAATGGAATATTATTAGCGGAATGACTTAATGAACAGATCAAATTTTAGAAAATATACAGAGGTTTCCAGAAGTGAAAGGTGTATGTTTCTATTAGAAAATTAAAGGCTTATTCAGTCATATTTTAGATAAAGTTCGTCTTTACAAGGTGTTCACTTAAATAAGGGCCACCACCTCTTAACTTTATAACGTCGGCAGCTATAGTCACGAAAGTAGTGTCTAGGTAGAGTAAAACGTCATTGCGATGAGCCCACTTATAGCGCCACCTATTAGCAAACTTCGGAGTTAGCGTTCTTTACTCGAAAATGGTACAAGATAGGGGAAAAATGCTAATTACAAAGTTGTCAAACGTTATAGATATAGTAAAAAAAAGACACCATATGCGCATTAATATGGTGAACAGAACGCTTAAATGCACATTTGTTTGCTCGCATTTTCAGAAGTTGTGACGTCACAAGACATGGACAAAAAGAAGATGTTATTTTTGGGACAAAAAATGACGTTATTATACTTTTTCTTGCCGGAATGACTCAAACAGCAGCTGTATGCGGCTTTTCCGCCAACATTGCAGGACTTTTGATAGCGTATTATTGTTGCTTGTGCTAGCTCACCAACTACAATAAAACTAACTACCAACTAAAACGTGTGCAAAGTGAAATTCAAACAAGGACTCAAATATGTATAGTAGATGACGGAGAGCACATTGGACACCGAAAATGATGGTATCTTGTGATAACTAATTGTTTTTTTCTCTTTTTAACTTTCGTGACGTCAGTTTCGGAAATCCCGATTAATGAAGCGTGGATTTTAAGCGTTCTGTTCTTAGTATTAATATGTACAAGGTGTTTTTTCGTACTAAATTGATAACGCTCTAGAATTTTGCAAATGCCACCCCTTTTTGTACCGTTTTTGAGATAGGAACGTTAACTCCGGAGTTTGCTACCAGGTGTTGCTGTAAGTGGTCTCATCGCATAGCGCATATACATTTTACTATACCTATACACTACTTTCGTGACTATAACTGCTGTCGTTCTGAAGTTAAGGGGGTTGGCCCTTATTTTTAAGTGGGCATCCTGTATATCTATTTATTTCTTGATGCATGTTTTGCTTATTAATTATAAAAATGGTTTGACTGTTAGTCGAAACGCAGTCTTCAATGGAGCAGTAACATGCCTCGGATTTTATAGCCTAAAATCATCGACCTTGTGACAGTAGGGTTCTTCGAAACACTGAAATGACACTCGATTCCCCTAAAATCCTTCATGAATGGTGTGACGTTAAATCGACGTCTTCTCTAAATCTTTCTCGTGCTGTTGTAGTGGGCAAGTTCAAAGAATAGAATACTTGATCAAGTATCGTTTTCAACATTTGACTACGAATCAGAATTATGAAGTTCGCCGCCAAGAATTCTTCCTCATTTCCAAAATAGGGCGTTGATCAGACAAATAAAATGAAATCGAATTTAATTTGCGAGTACAATTTTGTATTTATTGTGATAGTGCTCTTACTAAAAATAATTAATATTTGGAAGAACATTTTGCGAATGCTTTTTAATTGAATTTTTATATTGTTAGAAATTTGTAAAGTTGTTTCCCTGACATGGTAATCTAGGCGACAAACTTAGCGACCATTTTGGTTACTTGGAAACAGAGTTGTCGACTTTGGAGACAAAGGGAATTTTCTAGAAAAATCCTGAACTGTTGTCCTATCTCTACTGGAGCCAGTGATTTCATGAACCTGCTACAGATTACATCACTTCATGTGCTTTGTTAGTGTTTAGCTGAAATCTTCTTGAAAATAATTTATTTTTTTATTATCCTGTTTTTTAATCTGCATTCACGCACACCTACAAGGCGATTTTTGTAACAATATCTCAAGTAAATGATTGTTCTAAATGATAAACTTCACACCATCAATGAAAAATACAAAATAAGAGGAGTGTTTATTTTGGTTCACATTTTATACTTTTATATTGACATTTTTTTTAGCAGGTTTGAAATCCTTACATTTTATTAAAAATGTTTCTTTCATAACCCATGAAAGTGACTCGAAAGTTTTATTTGTTGTATCAAATGTCTTCTTCATTCATGCGTACTTGAGCATAATGTCTTCTTCATTCATGCATATTGGACCGTAAGCCGGGAAATGTACTGATTCTTGCCGAAATATAAGCAAATCCGATTAGTGTTTTTTTCATTCTTTAAGAACTTTAGTCGGATTAGGAAAAAAGTATAAGTTTAGAATATGGTATGTGATTTTAAAGTAGACTGTAGGATAAAAAAAGGTATTTTAATAGAGTAATACTTTTATTGTGAGATAAGACAATTATATCAGATATTACCTTTGAAGAAATCTTAACAGAATAAACTGAATACAAAAATCCCTTAAGGGGAGTTGGAACCTTAAGTACATTAACCCTAACACTGTTACTTCGATGTAACTTTTCTCAACATCTGTTATAGATTCATGTTTGAAATTTTTTATACAAGTAAAGTACATCTTTCTCATTATACTGAAATGATTAAAAAAATTCAAAAACTTATTTTTTATAATTTTTTTGTGTC
The DNA here is from genome assembly GCA_013235015.1 of Araneus ventricosus. Taxonomy (NCBI): domain Eukaryota; kingdom Metazoa; phylum Arthropoda; class Arachnida; order Araneae; family Araneidae; genus Araneus; species Araneus ventricosus. The sequence goes on along the minus strand of BGPR01029167.1, from coordinate 16,099 downwards.
AGAACAAAAAATGTGAAATTGGCAATTTCAATGTACCTTTTCTCAAACTCTGTTATAGATACATGTTTGAAATTTTTTATAGAAGTTAAGTGCACCTTTCTAATTATACTGAAATGAGATTTTGTTTAATTTTTAATTTTTTTTAAATTTACAAAATATTGCATTAGACCTAGTGAAATTTTACCCTATTTTAACACAAAAAAAATTGTAAAAAATATAGTTTTGAGTTTTTTTAAAGAAGCTCATTTCAGCATAATGAGAAAGGTGTACTTTACTTGTATAAAAGGTTTCAAACATAAATCTATAACAGAGTTTGAGAAAAAGGTACATCGAAGTAACACGGTTAGGGTTAACGGACTTAGAGTTCCAACTCCCCTTAATAAACATAATAAAAATTACAGAAAAGAGAAAATAAGAAAAACCGTATGGATTGTTCGAAAGTCGTTGATTTTTACAGTTCGTGATATTTCTTAGGAGTTTCTTATGTTTGTTGAAATATTTATAGCGATTTTGTTTGAAATAGATGAACAAAATTGGTGCTTACACAATTTGGCATGTTTAACCCTGTGACTGTGTAATTTTTTAAAATCACTATTTAGATACAACTTTTGCAAACGTGTTCATATACTGTTGAGCCAAGCTAGTTGTAATTTATATGCAAAGCTTTATTAGTACAATATGATACGAAGCTATAAAAGCACTAAGTTAACATATTAGCCTGTGAAAATCGCAGGATGCAGCAAAAAATAGACTTGCTTCCAACCCGCGGAAATCGCGGGCTACGCAGTCAGAGGGTTAATATTTTTCTTCGACTTCGGTACTGGAGGGTACAAGGTTTAAAACCCGATTCCACTGAAGATCCGGCGTGTATGAGAGCCTGTATGCAAAACGTCCACACGCTGGTGTGGTGCGGAAGCTTGGAGAGGGGGTGCTAGCTCAGGTGTTGTCCTCGTCATCTGACCGCGGTTCAAAATTGCGAGATCCAAAATAATATTTTTGTTGCTTCAAAACGGAACTTTAATATAGCTAAAACTAAACTAAACCGTCTTTTCTTTCTCGTATACACGGTATAAGCAAATAGAGCAATGGGATTGGTTTAAAAAAAATCACCTCTGGATTCTGATGGTTCTTCATGTTCTGCAACTCCTTGAGTTGGAAAAAGAAAAAGATTTTTTGCGTTATATTTGTCGCGATAACTGAGAATCAGGAAAAGTTAGGCAAATGAAATTTGAGATTCGGTCTTTATGCCAAAATTTTAGATATGTATCAAGTTGTTCAGTTATGGAGTTCCTAGTCATAGAAATGATTTTAACGTAGGACTACGTTCCTCCCATTGGTGTCTCAGGAAGGAATTTGATTCACACTCCAAAACGCCACAAAAAACGTTGTATGGGAGATCCTCCATATCTCGGTAACTACCTATGTTAAAAACATAACCAATGTCTTATTTTAGGGATAAACGGTAACAACAGAAGTTACAAAAAGAAATTTGAAAATCGGAAGTGTAGTTCATCGACTACAGAGTCTCAAAGTTGGTTAAAAATACGCATGAATTGGTGACGCGATCCTCTATATCTCGGTAACTACATATGTTAAAAACACAACTAATGTCTTATGTTAGAGATAAAGGGTGACAACAGAAGTTACAAAAAAAGTGAAAATCGGAATTGTAGTTCAGCGACTACTGAGTCGCAAAGTTAGGTAAAATACGCATGAATTGGTGACACTATCCTCTATATCACGGTAACTACATATGTTAAAAACATAACTAATTTCTTATTGTATAGATAAAGGGTAACTACAAAAAAAATTGAAAATCGGAATTGTAGTTCAGCGGCAACTGAGTCTCAAAGTTGTGTAAAAAAACGCATGAATGATGAAAATGACGCGATCTTCTATATCTCGGTAACTACATATGTTGAGAACATAACTAATGTCTTATTTTAGAGATAAAGGGTAACACTAGAAGTTACAAAAAATCTTACTTAAACTTAAAAACTTACGAGAAACTTCAAGAAACAAAAGAGTGACATGAGTCAAGTAATCCTACGCCTTTAACATCAGCGGCTGTTTGAAAAAGACAGCCTCCTGTCATTTGTTTTCGGAATCATGGAGGTCTAAAACATGGACATTTCTCAAAATCTCGTTGTAGAAGTTTTTGATGATTACAATCCTTTCTCTTCGTATGCTTTGCAGACGAAAAAGTAAAAAATAATAAAAATGGAGGCACAAAGAATAAAATGACCTGGAATCGGTTATTCTTAAAATTCAAATACAAGATGAATAAAATGATTTAAATGCCGTCATGAAAGGCATTGTAGTGTAGTTTGAAAAATACTACACTGAGAAGCAATTTCACTCACTAATTTAAAGTCGGTTATTTTAGTGGCAGTTCGACAAATTGGTTGATAAGATTGATTGTTGGTTGATTGGTTGTATAAGATTGATAGATTGTATAAGATTGATAAATTATAGATTGATATATTATAATATATATTATAATATGATATTGAATATAATAGGTATGAGATTGATAGATTATAGATTGATATATTGCATAAGATTTATAAATTGTATAAGATTGATAGATTATATATTGATAGATTATAGATTGATAGATTGTATAAGATTGATAGATTGGATAAAATTGATAGATTATAGATTGATAGATTGTATAAGATTGATGGATTGCATAAGATTGATAGATTGTATGAAATTGATAGATTGTATAAGATTGATAGATTATAGATTGATAGATTGTATAAGATTGATAGATTATAGATTGTATAAGATTGATAGATTATAGATTGCATAAGATTGATAGATTATAGATTGATAGATTGTAGATTGATAGATTGTAGATTGATAGATTGTATAAGATTAATAGAGTATAGATTGATAGATTATAGATTGATATGTTGTGTAAGAAGCAACAAATACCCAAGAATTAGCAGATATTCTTACTTGCAAGTCTTATACAATCGTACAAAATTGTTTGACTTCCTTCCAAGGCAATTTAAAAATGTTAAATAATATTGAAATAATTTTTTTTGGACTTTTTTGTATAAACCTTTCAAATAAAACTATTCATGAAATTGAATACTTTATTTTTCATGAGACAGTGTTCTTTCTTGTCACTCTGTTCCTCGGAAAAATTTCACGTTCACAAAAAACATATATCTAATTTTCAACATGGAACAAATTTTGGTAAAAATTTGTTTTCCAAACTGATTACTTCTTCATTTCATAAATGTTTTACCAAAGATTAAATCTTGAATTCCGACGTGCATTTGTAAAAAAAGGAAATATTGAAATGCTCTTACGTATCAAAAGCTTCTGCTAAATAAGCTCCTCCAGTTCCTCCATTCTGATGAACTCCTTCATAAGAAGTAAGGTTCACGTGGTCGGGGTTTCGGGGCAGCACGGAAATTGATTCGCCTTTGGCCAGCTTGATAACGATCACTCGGTAGCATCTAGAAAAAAACACAAATAGGTCAGTCAACTGTGTCCAATCATTTGAGTCTGAACTAGGAAGAAGAGTTTATTTCCAAAAATGAAAATGCTATTAGTGTCTTACCAAGTTATTAGTCACCACTTAGTTGTTTATTTAATTCGATTCTCTCAGAGTATTTTTTTGGTTTTCATTTTCTTTGAATTGTATTGACTTCCTTTGTTTGTTGTATGCAGCGGTATATTGCGCGCTACTTAAACATTGTTTAAATTTTGTCAATGATAATTCAAAGAAAGTAAAAACCACGAAATAAACTCTGATAGAATCGAATTAAACAGACAAGGAATCCATTCTAGTCCACTTTTTCAAGGGCTATAGACTAGATTCGAAATGGATTCAAATAAATTAGGAAATTTTTCTGTAAGAGGCTTCATCTAAGTCTAACTAAAGCCTTTTCATAGCCCGAAATTTCCCAAATCACCAGACAAACAAGATAAATAAACAACAAAAGAATTTTCAGAAAGGAAAAACAAACATAATACCGCTAACAAGATTGATTTAAAAATTATTAGCCTTCCGGCAAAAATACCTTCATAAAAATATCAGTAAAGAAGAAAAATTCAAACTTACTCCATTCTTGCAAAGAATTAAAATGTTCAAAATGAACTCACAGACAAAGAATAAGGATTATCCCGCCTTAAAGCCAATAATCGTAATGTAACCAACTAAGATGTGGTGCCATCTATTATTCGAAAAGAAAAAGAGAAACAGGGAGTGCAAATTTGTTTAAATTTGTTTTAATTCCTAATTTAATTTATTTGATTGTCTTTATGCTCTCTTACCAAAGAGATACCTTTACACTAGACTTTTTGATATCATTAAAAACTTTTTCTTTCAAACCAAAGATTCAATTTGGAATTCTCAAGGTATACCATTTTGCGTCTTTCACATTGAAGATTGATGATTACCGTTTTTTGTTAATAATATGACTTATTTTGTGTTTCCTTACTTAAACAGTGAGTTTTTCACAACCGTCTTCAATTGATATTGGAAATTTTTTTTTCAGGAAGGGTAAATATGCAGCCATTCAATCAAAGCTTCTTTTTTCACATTACACAAACTTTTTTAAAGATGAAATGGAATAGTTCCTTCTATTTATTGCAGACGATTTTTCACTTATAATTCACGTGCTGCCAAGTGTATTCCTGTTATTTATAATTTCTGAAGTAATTCTATGATTATTAGGCAAGTTTTAAATGCTTATTATGATGTTTAATGTTATAATGTATAAATGATTATTTAAAAGTTTTAAATTTTTCCAACATTTTTCATAAAGCACAGTCGCTAAATTTTATTGTAAACAAATTTTTGCTTCTGTGAATCTGAAATTGTTTCGAGTGCATGTATTTATAAACGTAATATATTACATTACAATAATGTATTTATAAACGTACATTCTAAATTTTTCAGGGAGATTTCAAATGGTTGAAAACCTAAACGCTCACTTTAAAATTCTTTTTATCCACATAAATCCTGTTAGCTTCTTCCATCTGTAATTTTGATCAATTTTCGCTTCATCTTTCATTTCTTTAACAATTAAATGAAAGAAAAATAATTCAATTTGCTACACATCAATAGTAAATAGTAATAATAAATGAATAAATAAATAAGCTGTAGCTTTCACAGAAGATTCTGAATCGATCTTTTGAGAGTCATCATCTTGAGATATTAACTGTGGTTCCAGAAACTGAAGTTGACGGGGAGGTGAAATTTATTGGTGTAAAATTGCACCCATTTTAATAGATCTGAATGTGATTAAAATCCATTTAAAATTAATTGATATATTTGAACTCAATATAACTTTCAAAATCGTTAGTCGACATTACATATAGGGAAACGGCTGGCAACGGTCGACATTACATATGGGCAACCTAGTGTTTCTAGGGCTTGAAGGTAGATAGTAGCTCATTATTATGCCTACAGTACAGCCATAGCATCAGTCTGCCATGAGCATATAGCTAGTTGACATGATTGACTTATGTCGTTCTTCATTAAATTATCTTTGTTTGTGAATCTTTAAATGGTCGATTCATATAATTTTTGACGACTCCTTGCACTTCTATAATAAGAATAAAATTATGAAGATAGTGTTATTCTTTAGGTTACATCCCAGAAAGCATGTGCACTTGCAGCAAGTTTGATTTTTCTTGATATTAGCTTGTCATGACAAGATGTGGCAACTTTGCAGCAAAATTTCTGCAAAGTAACAAAGCATAATCGACCAACCCACTTTCAAAACAAGTTTGCTGTGAAGTTGTTATGACAATTCCACACCACTATAGCAAAACAAGTTTGCTGCAAAGATGATACAGCACACTTACAAATAATCTTTGTCTCTGTTTTAAAAATTACCCGATTTTTAATAGCATCTCCTAGACCATCCTTCTTTTTATTAATTCAATAAATCAATGATAATTTGTAAAAGAACTAACTTTTTTAGAAAAAAATTTTGAAAAATTCTCCATCTTTCTACTAAATATAGAACTCGCACTTTAAAGAAAACTATATCGCCTTTATCGAAATTTTAACGTTTATAAACAAAATAAAACCTAAAAATAGTCAATGTTAGTTGAAAAATAATAACTCACATTTTGTCCCATTTTAAAAGTAATTACTTTTGAACCATAATTTCATAATTTATTCCACTAGCAAAACGTAGTTATTAGCGAAAGTCGGTCTCTCTTTGACTTCAAATCATATTCTCAACTGAAAATTTAAAATATTAATGAAATCAAGAAAACAGTTTAAAATAAATCTTAGATGCACGATCTATTAGCGCAATCTATCTTCCCGTCTCAGAGTCTAGCTGGCCGTGTGGTTAGGACGACAGGTTTAGGCTGCGAGATGTCGGAGGTTCGAATCCGATGTTGTTTTCGTACTCGGGTTTTGCTATAGTTTGCAATGAGTTAGACGCGGCAAGCTTGTGACAAGTTTGCCACGTGGCGACTAACTCCTTTGCGTTAACTTGTTTCAAACTTGCACTCTTGCCGCTTCAAGTTTGTTGCAAGCTTCCTATTTGCAGAGCAAGATTGCTGTAACTTTGCTGCAAACTAAAATTGCTATCTAGGATTGTGAAGCGTTCATATTGCTCCCTTAAACACAACTTTAGCATTCATTATGTTTTTCTTTCTCATGTCGGTCGGGTAGTGTGGGCCATGCCAAAATCGGGTAGTATGGGAGATGTGAATGAAACATATACTTTTTAACTTTGAAAAAAACTTCTAGGTTTAAGTAGAAGCATGAAGGCCAGGGTCGAGGGCATTGGTCTGTTGATGCCATGAAGCTTGTAACTGCAAGGGGTGCTGCGGTGACCTGTTGGCAAAGTCTTGGCTTCGGGGTTGGAGGATTCCAGGTTCGAATCTCGATTCCATTTTGCGGGGCACGTTGCGCGCTAAATCACACGTAGTAGTCGAACGACGTGTGGTTCGGGAGCTTGGAGAGAGGAGTGCGAGCTCCGGTGCCGTCCTTTTCATCTGAAAGCGGTTCGAAATTACGAGATCCGTCCCAAAATAGCCCTCGTGACGCTTCAAAACGGGACGTTAATATAATTAAACTAAACTAATTGCAACTGCAAGTGCTTTCGAAAAATAAAATGTCTGAAAGGGCTGTATCCGACCATTACGGTGTGCCAAGAAGTACATGACAAAGATGAAAAATCGATTAAATAACTAATATTAAATAAAAAATAGGTTAATGGTGGAAATATAAGCAAATTTACTTCTATTATTGTAATTTGACTACAAGAATCAAAATATATTTATTTCTAACATAAAAATTATTTTTTTAAATTTTAAACCTTGTGTTGTTTAGTATGGCCCATACTATCCGACATATTTAAATTTTTGCAAAGTGTCGCCTGAAAAATTAGTTGTGTTATGTAATTTGCGTAGTTTAGATAAATTTATTTAATATAATCAACATGAAGAAAAGTGTTTAAAGAAAGGTTTTGATTAGTTGTTGGCAGTGGCGGTTTTCCGCACAGGTGTTAGAGGCGCTCGCCTCGTGCCTTGATAATCCAAAGGGCCTCAAAATCCATTCGACGTATGTACATAGTAGTGCAAACTGATGGCGAATTAGCGACATTCGGAAAGGGGAGGGAGTCTAAAAACCTATTGGACGTAAATTGTAGCGCTATACCGACGGCGAAGTTGCGACATTGGGTAAGGGAAGAGCCCCTAAAGCTATTCTATGCACATCGTAGGGCTAAGCCGACGGCGAATTTGAGACATTGGGTAGAGAGAGGGGTCCTCAATGCAGTTCTGCGCCTGTGGCCTCATATTGACAAAATCCTCCAATTGTTGTTGCTCATTCCAACAAATAATATAAATTTTATATTAAACTTTCCTTAAGGGGCCCCTATTACCGACCGTTTCCCTAATTAAACTCTAAAATTGAAACGGAAGAAATTTAATTTCATTGGACGCCTTCTGTAACTCGAAACATGTATGATGTCTTTTAATGATAATGACGATGCTCTTACCGTTCTTTTTACTCTCAACCTCAGTTATCTGTGAACACATTTAGCCCATATTTAGTAAAATAAATTTCCTTTGAGTTCAGGAGTCCTAAATTGTGTGTGAATTATCCCGAGAATCGTCGCTGTTTGGTACGATGGTATTATTCAAATGAGAATAGTGAGAACTGATTGGAAGAACGAAGTTTTCCAACAGTTTTTCTTCGACGAAGTTGCTGCAGAATTAACTTAATTGGTCTAACTTTTGACTGTAGTGAGCCCTGAATATTTAAATGGTATTTAAAATGCAAATACACTCTGTCCCAAAAGTTTATAGACTCTAGTAAAATATATGTTTTAGCAAAACGGAAAGGCATACAAACACCAATTGCAAATACGTGTATTCAAACCATACGCGACATGCATTTATCGAAATATTTAGAAAAAATAACAATTTGTATTTCAATTATATAACAAAATGGAAATATTAGGCGTCCCAAAAGTTTATAGAATATATGACTTTTCAACAGAAGGTGCTCAATACAATGTTATTAATAGTTTAAAGTCTTTCCAGTTTTCAGTAAGACATCGTATACACGTTTTTCCATCGACATAATTAAGGTTTGTAATATCTCTTGTTCCAAGTTGTACCATGCACTTTCAGTGGCTGTCTTCAAGGCATACACTGAATAAAATTGCCCTCCATTCCCATATACCTTCCGAGACATAATGCTCCACACATTCTAAATTCGGTTTAGATCAGGGCTCATCGGTGGCCATTCGAGAACAGTAACATTTTTCGAGTTTAAATAATTTTTCGTAGCACTGGACTTACGGGTGGGAGCATTATCATGGAGCATTCCCAATTTCGTCCCCCTATGTTTTCTGAAAATGGCATAAGATGATTTTCTAGTGTTTCAATGCATTTAGGAGAATTTTTTCGGCCATCTAAAAAGGCCAAACCCACTTGACCGTTGAAACCGAAAGCCGCACACACCATCACAGATCCACCACCACTTTGCCGACTGAAAAAGCTCCTGGACTCTTTTCGTAAATCATGCCAATATTTTATATTCCCGTCAGATCCATCGAGGTTCCATTTTTTCATCACTGAAAAGGACAGCCATCCATTTATCGCCATATGACATATGATTACGAGCCCATTGTAATCTCTTACTAATGTGAAGATTTGAGAGTGGTAATCTGCGAGCTATTTTTGCGTGGATCATATAACCCGATTCTATAATTCGTCTATGAACAGTGTTCTTGGAGAATTGCAACCGGGAAGCCCTAGTAATTTCGCGAACCGACATTTTCTGACTTGGAAGACATTCTTTGTATTCATCTATCACTGCGAATACCCGTCACACGTGGTCTTCCCGAACGAGGTTTTATCTCATATGGCGCCTTTCGAGTTAATACACGATAAATCATACTTTTAGACTGATTTAAAAGTTTAGATATTTCCTTAGCAGTCTTGCCGAGCAATTTCAAATGCAGAATTTTACTCACTTCTTCATTAGAGAGCTACGAAGCTTTAGGCATCTTGAAACGCAGAACAAACGGCCGCTTTCCTTTTCTTACAACATATTTATTAGGCTCCGAATTGACGTCATGATTACCAATACCATATTTGCATAAAATTGCATTTGTCTATAAACTTTTGGGACAGGTTATTTCTGTTTATTCAACGATTTAAAAATTGGCATTAAATATACGGGGTAGAAATGCTGTTTTCTCAATTTAATAGACATAACATATCTATACAGTAAGTCGCAATTAAACACATCATATACAACAAAAAATATAGGCAAAATACAAGATTCTATAAACTTTTGGGACAGAGTGTATAGCTCAGGACTCTCCAGGAATCGCTTTGTCTTTACATAACTGTTTAAATCAATGAGCAGGGTACGTTGTAATGAGTCTTCAGAGCTCGTTGTAAAAATAATGGAATATATCCTTCCATTTTCCATTTTTTTGTTCTGACCCCAAAAAATTGTAAAAAATAAATATTTGAATTTTTTTAATAAAATCCATTTCGGTATAATGAGAAAGATGTACTTTACTTGTATAAAAATTTCAAACATGAATCTATAACAGATGTTGAGAAAAGGTACATCGAAGTAACAGGGTTAGGGATAACGGACTTGGGGTTTCAACCCTTCTTCAGTAAACTGGAAAACTTACTAATTCGATAAGGCCTCTCACTTTTTTTGCATAACCATGCTATTACAGGTTAATCATGCAAGACATTAAGAATGGTCACAAATCCGCTAAAGATTTTAACATGCCATCTTGAGTTAACCATATTCCCTGCAGCAACGAGTCTAACGCCTCTGCTAGATACAGCTGTCTGTATAGTATATTTTTGTGTATAAATTCTTTGTGATATGATTCAGTTTTCCAATAATTAATGGCCTTCGAAGCCGGAAAGAGCCACTTATAAGTAATATTTAACTCTAAAATATACACTAACAAATATTCCTGCACTCAGACATTAATCTCCTCCATGAAAAATTTGAACAATTGTCATCATTTGCTTAAAATTCTATTTTAAAAATAATTATTTCCTTTCAAGTCACAATATATATAACAAGAGAGAAATACAACTATGAACATATAAATTATACAGGGTGTGTCAAAAATATCTGACAAAAATGAAAGGGTAGATCAGGCATATGATAAGCATCCAAAAATTACCTAGGAACATAGGTGCGCAAACGCTATCTAGAGGTAGCAGATGGCATTTAAAATAATACAGCGCTGACCACAATTGCCGGCACTTTTTGAAATTCGCTCATTTTTACAAATATCTCCTCGAACTTCGACTATATAAAGAATAGTTTTTAACTCAAATTTACATTGAAGATTCGGACTCGAGGGAATTTTGGGGACCGACCAGAAATTGATGATGTCGATAAGGGATTTTGGCTCACCCCATTTCACAGAAATCTAATAATAGTTTGCATTTTTCGTCAATTATTTTATGTGTTATACACAATATTTGCATACATTTTCTTAAAAATAGCTGGAATATTCGGGAAGATATAAAGGTTTCTTTAAAAAATCCCAAATTTTTCGCATGTTTCTTGCTTATAACGCAGCGTTTTCAACTAAATTGTATGAAACTTACAGAATATGTGTCAATATGTTCAAGCAGCATCGTCTAAAAATTTAAAGTAAATACTTTGAATATTAGAGAAGGTATGAGTATTCGTCGTACATGATTTTTTACTGAGCATGCGCTAAAGGGAGTCTAAATTTTTTTTCACAACTTCAGAGCCAGATATAGAGGGCAACTTATATAAAAATTCCAGTTCAGTACCTTAAAGATTCAAAAATATATCGGCATTTTCGCCAAGGCTGTTTTATTTTAAATACCATCTGCTGCCTCTAGATGGCGCTTGCGCACCCATGTTCCTAGGTAATTTTGTATGCTTATCGTATGCCTAACCTACCCTTTCATTTTTGCCGGATATTTTTGAAACACCCTGCATATGCAAGACAACTACAACGGATATTGACCGCATAGAAAACGATATTAAAAATACTTTATATAACGTAGCAATCCTCCTTCTAAGGAGCATTATGATAATTCGGTTCACTTAAAGCATGGCGAAAAAATTGCGACTTCCCAGTAATAAGGAATTTTGGCAATGCTCTTTATTCCCAAATAGAGCGAGTTAACAACCCATAAAACACGAATTTTCCCTTCACACCGTCCTGATTTTAAAGAGGGAGGGATCGAATGCAGATATTCTTTCTCTCTATAAAATGAAATCTGTCACGTTTTCATGAAAGGAATTTTACCGAGCTTATTATAAATCCCAAGTGTTTGCTATTGTTCTTTTCCGTATTTTGACAAATCTAATCTAATATTGTAGGAATATCAAAATTTTCCCCTTTTAATATTATAAATATAGGACATTCGCCGTAGATATTTATTAGATTTTTGTCTCTTTAATACACAGCTCTTGCAGTTATGTAATAAAGATTAAGAATTGGAGAAAAAGATGAGGACGAGGTCTATTTAGTACAACCATAAATAAATGCTTTGAATCTTGCAAATTTATTAAAGGGGACATACGACTGTTAAACCTCGAAAATTTTCGATTTTATGAAGAGAATATATATTATTCCCCTGTCTTTTCTGAACAATTTAAAACAAACCGCGTTAAAAAAATCCCATAATTAAGAAGGTTATGTAAGAAAATGTATCAGCTCTTCAACGTAAACATTGAATATGGCCAATCTTGAAAGCGCTATATCAAAAATGTGTTTTTTTCATAATGCGCGCAGATATCTCAAGAACTATTTAATAATTTTACCAAGACTTTTTACTGAATATGTATTTTGCTATGTTCTACAAATCGAACCACACTTTGTACATATTTCTCCAAAGAAGTTTTTTTTTGGGAGGGTAGAAAAGTTGAAATTTTAACTATTTTTAACATTTTTATTTCAAATTGGTATATAAAATAGAAATTAACTTTAAATGTTAATAAATTGTGGTTCAGTTTCTTAAACAGACTGTTTGGATTAATTGGATACACAAAATATTGTGTTTAAATAAATATTTTATCCGTAATCATGCGCGCAAGGTGACTGTCTCATTTTTCTCCAAAAATTATACCCATATTTATTACTCTCTCAAATAAATACATACCAATATGAAGGTTTGAAAATGTGTGTACTATAAGAGAAAAAACAGATATTTTTCTAGAATTTGTGAATTGCATTGTTTCAGAGATATAATGTATCGAATTTGACAGTTTTCCCACCATTTTTTCGAGGTTTAAGAGTCGTATCCCCTTAATAATATCTTGCTTATAATTACAGACCTGCATGAGATTTTTATTTAGAAGTTTCATAGTTCTCAGCTATTCGGTTAGCTATTCTTCAGCTATTCGGTAGTGGTCTATATTCTTAACTGCAAACCACTTGAAATTCTTAAGATGTCACAGCCTTGGTCTCGCGGAATATTGGAGAGGATATTCTTCAGTCACTGTAGTTTATTTTGTGGCCTTTGGGTTTTTGAAAGTGACTGGTAGACTATCATCATTCATGAAAACAGATTAAAACTCAGTGTTCTGTCTTACCGCCACGAGAAAAACCCCAGACACAGGACATGACGATGGCGGTCGTTATGGAAACGGGATATTCCACTTAATTTCGGGGGTGAAGGAAAGGGCTTCATTTCATTTGGCGCAGATAGAACCGGAGGAAGTCTAATTTCGCTTTGCACTTCGGTCGAAAACGAATCCTTCGCCTAACGAAGTGCGATTAGTTTGCCAAATGCTGTGGTTGATTTTATATCCGTTTCCCTCCTTCCTTCGACTCGTCTATTTGTGGCAACCCTGTTAAGGGTTTTTCTCGTAGCGGTAGGACAGTACTTTGGATGCTCAAGCTACTAATTACTGACCTGATAAAGCCATTTCTTTCCGAAACCTTCTGCAACTTGAGTTTCAGTTGACGGCATTTTTCGTGCCCTTCCATCGGATTCAAATAAAACTCTGGCATGGAAGAGGGAACTGAAAACATTACAAGATACTGTCAGTGGGAATCAGAGACTTACTTTTACAAAAGAAGACAATTTTACATTATATGAAAAGAACGAGTTACTCACGCCCAAAGGGTGTAAAGATTGTCACCAATCAGTGGGAGGGAAAAATACAAATTTAAAAATTAAAGTAAATAAAAAGAATTTTTATTTTATATTTATTTATTGATATTTTTTATTTTATATTCAAAATAATTTAATTAATAATTTAAATTAATTAATTATTTCAATCAAAAACAATTACGTATCAACTGTTTTACACATATGAATCGCTGTGAGCAGGTTAGTAATTATGAAGAAGAATAATCATAATAAAAGGAACTGTTGCCACGGTTTACTTAGTAAAAAATTACATTTTGTAATTAAAGTATTTTGTAATGTAATTTTTGTAATGTATTTTGTAATGTAATTTTTGTAATGTATTTTGTAATTAAAGTATTTTGTAATTTGTTTTGTAATTAAATATTTTGTAATTATTCATCAAAGTAAATTATATTTTGACGACTCTTTCTCTGCATATAGTACTTTCTTGTTAATACCTTCTGCTAGGTGAGAGGTAATTTTGATCAAACTTTACTGCATTAATTCTCGTGTTGGATTATTAAAATAAAAATTTTTCAAGAAGAGAATCGTCTTGTAGATTTCAAACATGCAGCTGTAGATATTGGATCTCTCATTTCCTTCTTCATATCGATAACGTCAACTAAAAAATGAGTAGTTAGTATGGCATTTCGTAAATCGCCAATTTTTAAATATTATAACTTTAACATATTCAGTTTCAAGAAGCTCGTTTAATATTAAAATATGCTTGTTTTTAAAGCCGAAGAATTTTTTAAATTTATTTATGCTTTGTTTTTTTATCGTGTGCCAGTATTGGGTTTTGGTAAGAGAGTTGATAGCATTTACAAAAATACTTGGGAAATAAATCAAGAATTGTGCGTGACAGGTGAACGCTTGGGGAAAAGTGGAGACATGCTTTTTTTTTAAAAAAAATTCTGCTTACACTAATCATGTTACTGTTACACTTTATTATAAATTATTATTACTGATGCTTTTTACTTTCTCGTATACGAAGTATACGAGAAAGTATACTAAAAGTATTAGTATAAGAGTATTATAAAGAAAGTATACGAGTATTGTAATCGGCAAAAAATTCGAACTCGAGATTTTGACGAATCTCCCCGTTTTAGACCTCCCTGAGTCCGAAAAACACAATTTTGGAATTATGTCTGTCTATGTGTCTGTGAACACGATAACTCGAAAACTATTAAAGCTAGAGGTCTGAAATTTGGTATTTGATCTTTACACCTAATTTGCAGGTTTCTGTCAAATTTTGGACAAAATCCGTCCAGGGAAAGACAGTCTGTCTGCGTTAATGTGAATACGATAACTCAGAAACTTAAACAGCTAGCTGGATAAAATTTGGTAAACAGTTTTATATCAGAAATATAGGTCCGTATCAAAATTTTGACCAAATCCATCGAAGAGTTGATTGTCTGTCTGTATAATCGCATACTTATGTACACGATAACTCATTAACACAAAGACTTAGATAAATGAAATTTGGTGTGTGGTCTTCTAACCTTAAATGTAGACCCGTGAACAATTTTGGTTTCAATCGGTTGAAAAAAAGGCGTTCAAATTGCATATTCCGTTTTCTTTATTTTACTATGGCGCAAAAATGCGCGCCATATCGTGTATCGTCGTACGACCTTCGTAAACTTGGCGCTATTTTACCGACTTGGCGAATTTTATCTCGCTTGCATTCTTGACCCTTTCGTATTGCAGCGTTCTGCGAAGACAATATCAATAATACTCGTGGACTCCGCAATTTTTAGGTGTGGGGGGACGGGTAGGACATCTTTGTTAGAAAGTATACGAGAAAGTTTAGGGAGACCACTCCCGCTGGTTTTTATCAATGTTCCGCAAGAACTTAACGTTCAATGGACAAAGAGTCATATTTTACGATCATTTAACATTAGTTTTCCACTGTCAATTTAAGTTTCGGCACGATATATATTAAAAAATATTAGAAAGCAAAATCTTAAAGTCGCTATCTGCTTTTAGAGTTTTAAGCAAAGTGCTTAGCCAGTACAGTATAAATGCTTGTTAGAGCCGTACATGCATCTATCTGCTTGAAACTAGTGTTAACGGATCTGCGAGAAGAAAATCAGTAATGAGATATTCCTACTTCCTGGAACCTTTTGTCACTCAGTAATTGCAAACATTTCGACACAAATGAACTCGTCCAGTCAAACCTGCAGGTGGCGAGTTGCACTTGGCCTTCTCATTCGGGGTGCTCGAGTGTCCACAACCGGCTTTGTTCACGGTGCAAATCTTCACGGCGTAATTCGTGTTGGGTCGGACGGTGCTTTTGAAAACTTTGTTCTCCTTCTGAACTTCGTTAAACTCTTGAAAAGTGTCCATTACGAGGTGTCCACTGGCGTTCCGGTACCTGGCTTCACCTTCCAGCGTAACCTAGAAAAGAGATTACAGTTGCACGTGGCCATTATTCACAAATGGGTGGCAAACATAATAATTGGGAAAGTTTTGGAGAACAAAAAGAACTTTT
>BGPR01029166.1:0-19455 GCA_013235015.1 Araneus ventricosus | reverse complement strand
CTTCACCTTGTTGATACGAACAAGAATATATAACATATATGTGAAATTTTCTCTTACCCAAAAATTTAAGTATGTGTTGACATGTGACTTACAGAAAGATCATTGAACCAGATGAATAAATTTTGCTTTTACCCAATTTCTTCTTGTATACAAACTGTTCGCTTCTGATTTATTAGTTCATATCAGTTGTGGGTAACAATATTTTAACTGATTATTTCTGTTTATCTAACAAATTAAGATTTTTTCCCCCTCGAAATTGGCCATTTTCAATTTTTTCAAAATCCAGTTTTTCTAAGCAACTTTTGTTGTTTTTTTTAAGTTGTTTTGGTCAATTTTTCTTCGAGTATTGTATGTATAACATTAAAACTGTTTTTAAAAGCTTCGCCTTCTTGATACGAACAAGAATATATAACATACATGTGTAATTTTCTCTTGCCCAAAAATTTAAGTATCTGTTGACATGTGACTTACAGAAAGATCATTGAACCAGATGAATAAATTTTGCTTTTTCCCATTTTTTTCTTATATACCATCTGTTAGCTTTTCATTTAGTTCATATCAATTGTGGGCCCAGTGGCAGAATCACCGCTACGCTGCATCGTACATCGCAGATTTTGGACACTGTCTGCAGGTTATTTTGTAATAAAGATTATTATGTGCTCAGAAAATAAATCCCATCATGAAAAATATCAAAGTTATTAATCACACTTTCAAAAGAATTCTACAATTATTATATAACGCACATTGCAAAAATAATTGCGTCCCCCTGCCCTCTTCTTCCCTATGCTGAATGAGCTTCCCTAGCAGACCTAGTGACTGCGATTTGACCTTGAAGTACGCTAAGTGCCTCATATCGGTATTGGTCACAGCCGATGTTTTCTACGCGTTTCATTCCGATATGTTTCTGGCACTTTTAGTTTCTGGAAATAACATGTGATTTTTACTTCGAGATGGCTGCATATGTAGATAAAATTCGTTGTTTTGATTGCGATGCTGCAAAAATCTTAAAGCAGCATTATTTACGCAGCATGAAAATAAACCTCTGAATTTTTTATCGATCTCTACGGTTGCAATTTGTCGTAAAGAAATTTTTATTATCTTAATTTTTATTTTTAACCAAGAGTGAGATTTAACCAATAATCAATAAGTAAATACTAATCATTAACTTTATGCGTTATGTTTTAGCAATAACCCAATGTACATCTAGGCAATGCCTTATGGATGCTGAGTCAACATGAGACCATTAACAAAGATAAACCTTTATCTGCAAATATTGAACATTTGTTTAAAAGCAAGATAAATTTAAAAGAGAAAAAAATTTAAAACTCTTAAGGAATCAATCCTCTTACACTAAACAACATGGTGTAGGACCAATAATTACAAATTTTATTAAGTTTTTTGTGAAATATAATTGTCAGCTCAATAAAAATTCATTCATTATAAAATACTGAAACACAATCAAAGATATGCTTGTGAAGCCAATTTTATTATAAATTTGGAGTATTATGGAAGAAAGAGAGACCCAACCTCCGTTGCAGACTGTTGAAAAGCATTCTGTCACTGGGATTGTGGGTAACAATATTTTAACTGATTATTACTGTTTATCTAATAAAATAAGATTTTTTCCCCTCGAAGTAGGCCATTTTCAATTTTTTCAAAATCTAGTTGTTTTTTTAAGCTTTTTGCCAATTTCTCTTCGAGTATTGTATGTATAACATTAAAACTGTTTTTAAAAGCTTCGCCTTCTTGATACGAACAAGAATATATAACATACATGTGTAATTTTCTCTTGCCCAAAAATTTAAGTATCTGTTGACATGCGACTTACAGAAAGATCATTGAACCAGATGAATAAACTTTGCTTTTTTCCCATTTTTTTTTTTTTTTCTTATATACCATCTGTTAGCTTCTCATTTAGTTCACATCATCAGTTGTGGATTAACAATGTTTAACTGATTATTACTGTTTATCTAACAAATTAAGATTTTCCCCAAATTGGCCATTTTCAATTTTTTAAAAATCTAGTTTTTTTTTTAAAGCTTTTTGCCAATTTCTTTTCCAATATTGTGTTAATAGCAATAGGTTTCAATTTATTTAAGGAGGATGCTGTGTTTTTAAATATTATTAAAGTATCTTATGGAATTGTCAAAATTTTAAATTTAAAGAACAGTATCAAATCATACATTTAATCAATTTTCATTCTTTCAGTGTGATTTTCTGAGTGGCATTACAGGATTCTCAGCAAGGTGCTTTCTACTAAGATGTCATTGGAAGGGAATTAGGAGTGTGGAATTGGGATTTTCAACATTCAATCTTGTAAACAAGGTGATTTTTGTTAATTTTTTATTTTGTACTTTGTTGATGGTTATGCTTGATGTCTGATGCCATATATATATGTGTGTGTTATCTGGGTTTCTGTGGCAAATTTGTTACTTCAGAAAATGTGAGAGGATATTGCTTTAGAATGTTATGTATTGTAATAGTGTTATTGCTTGTTATCCGTCAAAAATTTTGACTTTTGATGATGGGCATACCTGTCAAATCTTTGGAGTTTGACAGTGGATTTCAGATTGAACTCTTGAGCAAAATCTTTTATCTTGCCAAAATAACGAGAAAGTTTTATCTACTTTATAGATAATCTATAAAGCTCTTTGTCTAATCTGACTACAGTCTCACACATTTCCTAGCTATTGCAAGTATGTCATTCATGTTCTATTTTTTGGGGGTAAAGGCAGGAACATTTGAATATAATGCAGAAAAAATTTTACTTGAAATTTTAAAGGTTTTGAACTTAATATAAAGGGATAGGATTTTGAATTTTGTGTGTTATTATTTTTAATTTTCATATTTGGTTCGATGATTCCTTTTGGCACCTCCTGGGTTGGAAAAACTAATTCCCCCTTCCTTCTCTTGAGAAACATATGAAGGCAGAGACCAGTTCTTCACATCCCAGAATAATTTGGTTAATTTTCTTTTGGGCATTTGAATGGTTCCAAAGAATTTTCATTCAGAAACTTGCCAGGGTTTATAAATTTGTTGAGTGATTTATCTCTTCAAATCAATGTATGATTTATATATAATTGTTGCAAATTAATAATGGTACATTAATTTTTTTTTTATAGGTGCTGTGAGAAATAATATCATGTTTTCAGTAGTAACTATAGGGATGGAGGAAGAAATCTTCGAGCAAGTTTAATGCAAACATAAATAAAAGTGTAAAATTATTGTAAATAAAAATATATATGTGTAAAATAAAAGTGTAATGTTTACTTTTTGCAATTCTTTTTTAAAAATCTTTCTAGAAATATATAGATTTATAGACATCTGAAGTGCAATACTGTAATGCTTACTGCTGTGTAAGATTGAAAGAAGTTATTGGAAGGAAAGAATATGATTAGTTTTACACAATTGTGCATATCGCACCTTGAATGCAAGTGCGAAAATTTGGAATGCTGTTTCTCTTGTTTCTGCTCATTTAAATGTGAAAAACAATGTTTAGCACTTCTGGCTCTATTACATTCAATACAGTATTTATGCAATTGTGGCTCTCTTGCATTCAAGGTGCAATATGATAAAATTTGTTGGTTATTGTTTTTGATTTTCTAAAGAGATCATTTAAAAGAGAAAATTATTCATTTTGACCAGAATATGGTACTGATTTCAGCATTGCCCACACTGGTAGGTGCAACATTTCAAACATTATAAATAATCTTCTAAAAAAAACAAAAAAAAAAAAATAATGTTTTTTTTTTTTTTTTTTTTTTTTTGGAAGAAGTGGAAAGATTTAAGGTAAGTGCTCCTGTAGTGGGCCACTTGATTTTTAAGTTGAAAAACAAGAAATTCCAATGAAATAAGAGATCTGCCTCTGGTAGGCTGAAACCCTTATCAACTAAATAAAGGCACAGCCTTTATTTCCGTTCAGTTAGGAGCTAGAAAGTTTGTTGCTGAAGTTGGTCTCTGAGAGAAGCATTTTTAGCTTATTCTTAGTGATTTCCTTAAGAGGTAACTCTTCTTTCAACTATTTTTTAGCATACATTCTATTTGTTTTTAAAATGAATTGTTATTGATATTATTTGATTATATAATGAATGTATTATAAACTATCTTTAAATTAAATAATATTGATAATTTATGGATAGTGAGGGGTGGCCCACTTTTGGATCAATGTTTTACTAAATGCTCCAGTAGTGGGCCTAGCGAGGCCAGTACTGGAGCACATGCTTTCTCTCAAATAGACTGTTTTGTGATGTTTAAATAAGAAGGTTATATCTTGTAATGTCTTTTTATTTAATTAGATGTGCTTTATTTTTATCAGAACCAGTAGTGGGCCACATGGCCCACTTCTGATACACTAATAGCCCACTACTGGTACACTAATGGAACATTCTGATCAATTACTTAAATAATAAATATTTTATAGTACTGTTGAGAAAAAGACTGATATTCAAGAATTAGTTGGGCTCTGTAACGAGGCAGACAATAATAACTATTGCATTGCTGGACCATCGAAAAATATTCCATCACCATTTAAAAGGGCTCTTTTCTGGCTGCAGAAGAAAGATGATAAAAGAAAAAAAAGATTTATTCAACATAAAATATCAAGATTTAATATCCATAATGCCCCAAACAGAACTTAAAATGAAAGATCGATAATTAACATATACCTTTAATAAAAAAATTGGCTGTTAGAGAAAAAAATGTAAATCTCATGTGACTAGAATCTATAAATAAACGATTTCACCTATATCAAGCCATTTTTATTGCATTTTTTATAGTGTATAATGTTAATATATTGTTATTATTAGAAAATAATGATTTTTTTTCTTTGGCACAATTGACAAATCTGGGTGGCCCACTTTTGGTATGCCCACTACTGGTACATCGAAAGTTTGCTATGCCCACTTCTGGTGCATAGGAGTGATCTAAGTTTTTAATTTTTAAAAAATTATATTACAATTATTTTGATATTTCAGGTGATTATTATTTTAGATAAAAGTTTGAACAACCATAAAAAAATACAGATTAGCGAAACTTCTCAAAAGTTTAGATGATAATTGAGGAAATACCCTTAAGTGGCCCACTACTGGAGCATTTACCTTAAAAGTTTTCTGTGCAGAATGTCTTCACTTAAATATAAAATTTGTTAAAATTCCTATTTTTTTTTCAATGTGCATAAATTTTCCTTGTATAAAACTTGTTAATGCAGGGCTTTACAGCTCATAGCAAAAATCTGGATTTTTTTCTTTCAATGTTGGCATAAAGCTCCTTTATGCTTAAGGCTTTGCTTTGTACGTTAAAAACATATTGGTTCTTTGCACTGGCGGCCATATAGGGTGCAAGGAGGCCCCAGGACATAAGGGGCCTCCGACAGGGGACTGAAAATAAACATTTTTTGCTGGCAAAAAGTATATTTATAAGCAATTATGTCAACCATTATATAGATGATTTACAATTTTTATCATGAGTTAAAGCTTATAAAATATTAAAATTTATTGTTCATGAAGCTTTGCAGCTTATAACTTAACACATTAAACCAAAAAAAGTTATACCCAATACTCCATGTAACTGAAAGAAAAAGCAGACAATTTTGATTGAAGTGTCAAATTAAAAATTGTCTGCATCACAGAAACTTTATTTCAATAATTTTGTCAACTAGAACATGAAGGTTTTTCTTTCCGAAAAAGTAAACTTTTTTACTATATTTTAGTGAGTCATCAGTGGAGAGTTCATAATAAATATGTCGAATAAATCATATTATACATAATATAATATGTATAATTTGGGAAAGTTTCGTCACACTAACTTTGAATTTAAAGTAACACAACTTCCCTAATATAATTAGTTAAATAGTTGGAAAAGTGAACTATGCAAAAGTATGCATTATTTTTTAAGGAGGGCCCCATCTAAACATTTTGCAGGAGGCCTCCAAGTTGTTAACACTGCCACTGGTTCTTTGGCATCTCATAAAATAAAAATATTAATAATTTGGTATATTTTGATATCCATGTGCTTATTGCCAAAATCTTTTCAACCTAAAATCTACTGGCCATCTTGTTTATTAAAAAAAACAACCAACCAATTTTTCATCGTACACACATCCAAATCTGTTTGTATATTCATCTAAAAGTTATCGGAAATTCATCGCCATGAAACCGCACTGCTCGGTTTTCTATCGTATCGGCTAGCAACACTCATCCGATATCGATGATCGACTGATCTATGGCCGATGAGACATTTCGGAGCAATTCCCGATGAGAATTCATCCCTATCCGATAAGTATCCGTTCATCGGCCGATCATTGTGTGATCGGGTTTCGATGAAAGGCCTTTCAATGGCCGATGACATTTTGCTACTAGGGTAAGTAAAACATACAATAAAAGTAATACAATACAAAATACAAATGCGAATATAAATTATAATAAAATACATACAGCAAAAATAATAAGTAATTACAAACATAAATAATAAATAAATACAAATAAGCGTAATGAATAAGGAAACATACAATAAATGATCATTTTATAAAATCTAATAAATAGTAAAAAAACCTTAAGTCTGAGATGAGATATAATTTAGAGAACTTAATGAAATGGTCAGTGGTTTGCGATCTGTTGTCTGAAGTGCCTCTTGTCTCCCGTCGTCGAAACGCGAAGAATCGTTGTTGCTCGGAGGTTGCTCTTTCGGGGTGGCGCGACCTTTCCGGTGAACATCCAAGGCCAGCGAGTCGACTGACGAGACCTCAGTACGGAATGTTGTAGATTGTGTACGCGTCATGGAATCAGTGCGACTAGTCGGATTCCGAACAGCAACAAATCCCCAAGTACGACCTCGAGCGACCAAGCCACTGAACCGTGGGAACAAGGTTTGAGATAGATAGCAACCCCTCTAGAGGTGTACTGTCCTACCGCCACGAGAAAAACCCTGAGGAGGGTTGCCTCAAGTAGACGAGTCGAAGAAAGGAGGGAAACGGGTATAAAACAAACCGCAACATTTGGCAAAGTAAGCGCACTTCCGTTAGGCGAGGAATTCGTTTTCGAACGAAATGCAAAGCGAAATGAGTCTTCTACCGGTTCCAACTACGCCAAATGAAATAAAGCCATTTCCTTCACCCCCAAAATGCAGTGGAATATCCCGTTTCGATAACGACTGCCATCGGCATGTCTCGAGTCTGGGGTTTTTCTCTTGGCGGTAGGGTAGACAGCGAAAGCAAGTAAGCTGCAAAAGTGTGGAAAGTCATCAAATTAGTACAAAATGAGTCTCTCTCTGCATACATTAAAAGCTTAAGTAGCGCTGAAATTGTTGCCATTACATAAATATCACTGTACTGACCGCTTTAGCTACTCAATTCTACTGAATGATTGCAGGAACAAACCTTGAATTTGAACTATTTCAAACTAAAACAAATTCTTTTCATTGCTTTCTAAAGCGTGAAATTCTTTTATGGCCATTAATTATTATAGTTCATCGGTAATAAATCGATCATCAAGAATTTTAGCTTTTATTTTGGAACCACATTTGAAGACCTACGCCATATTGAATAAAAAGTTTACTTTTTTCTTGATAACAGTAATATGCTCGAAAGCACCTGTTTCGAGAGTTTTTATTTCAGTTAATCGCTTTTTCAGTGGTTTCAGTTTGTAATGTCAGAATTTAAGCGAGTCTCGTTTTCAGGCGCCACACCGATGCCCCGGAGTACGTGGAGAAGCAGAAGTACTCTCTGGAGATTCTACAGTTGCTGAACGAATTCCTAAATCCAATCCCGTAAGTAACAACTCACGCTTTCTTTTTTTAACTATATTTTTTCTCTCTTGTTTTTTGACCGATCGAAGTGAGGTCCTGTTTCAACTCGGCCGTTCGGCATTTCGTCTGTCTGTAAATTTGTTGGTTACGCAGTCACGACCAAACGCGTTGTTCGATTTTCTCCGAATTTTGGCATGAAGTCATTAAGGAAAGACTTATCTATAAGGATTCTTAGTTTTTGATTCTGTTTCAATATGTCAGCCGTTTTAATGGTTTCAATGTTTGGCTATACAATGCCGAGTTTTTCCTAAATCCAAGCCCGTAAGTAACAACCTATGCTTTCTTTTTTTCTCTTATATTTTGACTGATCGTAGTCCTGTTTCAACTCGACCGTTCGGCATTACGTTTGTCTGTAACTTTGTTTGTTACGCAGTCACGACTATTTTTTTTGTCCCGGTTATAACCAGTTATTTGTTTTAAATCCAATAACCGGGTAGAAAACCGGAAAATCAGCTATCAAAAGATACGCTCGAATTTAAGGTTGGAATTAGGAAATTTTGAATTGCATCATCTTAGGCCAATCAACGGCCACCGCTTCCTCGAGGAGGACATTGAAATGGTCTAAAATAATCATAGTCGAGCTTTCATAACTCGATTAGCTTTGTTCGCAGAAGAGTGGAACATTTTGTGTAAAATTTTAGTGTGCCAAAATTATTTTAATAAATATGATTAATATGACCGGGGGAATGTATAAAAATTTAGACATAATTATTTTTTATTATTATACATGTAGACGCAAACAACACAAAATACGATAATTTACGTCTGTAGTCTCTAATTTGTTTTTTTATTTGTCTACAATACTTCATACAATTCTTAAAATTTTGTCCATAATACTTACTTATTGTATTAATTACTCATTTATTATTATTTCTTATTGTATTAAATACCTATTTATAATCATTACTTATTACATTAATTACTTATTTATTGATATTATTTTTGTATTAATACTTACTTGTTGTATATTATTATTAGTAAAATTTTTTGTTCACAAACGTTGTTTCTGTAAAAAAAAAACCCGAGAACTTGTTATTTTTAGCGGTTTCAAGCGCCCGGTTAAACCGGAGGTGAAAAAAAAACCGGTTGTTTCTGCAATAACCGCCCTCCCTAGTCACGACCAAACGCGTTGTTCGATTTTCTCCGAATTTTGGCATGAAGTCATTAAGGAAAGACGTATCTGTAAGTAGTTTTAGTTTTTGATTCTGTTTCAATATGACGGCCGTTTGAATAGTTTCAATGTTTGACGATACAATGGCGAGTTTGGCACCATGAAAACATTTGAATTATTTTGGTAATGGCGAGATATTTAAATGTAATTTTGTTAACATTGATAAAAGCTGACATTTAATTGTAAATTTGTGAACACTGATAAAAACACATAAGATAATTATTGGCATTCGAAAAAGAATGGCTAAACCTTTAAAGATTGCGACAAAGTGCAGATCCTTTTTCGTGACGCGAGGTCTACTGTTCACAGAACTACTAGTTAACTCTAAGTTTTCTCGCAATATACTACTATGAATATACTTGTATCTGTTCTTCATTTCTATTAAATTTCCATTCTTCATCGTACATGTAACTGGATGGGGATTCGAAACGAAATCATGTCATTTATGTAAAAGGACTTCTAGATCCGCAAATGGATAAAAATTAAAATAGCTAAACAAAATTATTTTGCGGTTAGTAGGATAAGTTAAATGTAGATTGTTCGCCGTAAATATATAATTTGTTAAAGCTGAATAGAAAAAAAAAGAATAAAGAAACATGCAAGGCGAAGCACGGTCTCCACACACACTTCCGTCCTTATTAGTATTGATTAGAATGATTCGCAAGACAAAACTGGGCTTCTTAAACTGCGGATCCTAGTACGGCTGTATTCTTCTTCGGTCAGATTCAAGATTTGTAATGCATTTATTTTCCGCTAGAAGATTTTTGCCCGTATGAGACGGGCTTTTCGCTTGCCAACAATATCTCAGATCTGATTGTCACAGATTTATTAACGAAAGTTATTGAAGAAAATCTGATGCAGATTGCCAGAGTGCTTAAGAAGTAAAAAAAAGCATTGAAAACAGAATTAATGAATCAATTGACACTAACTTTCGTTTTGTCCGAGTAAAAATAATGTAAAAATCAAGAAATAAAAAAAGCATGAAAAACAGAACTGATGAATCAATTGACACTAACTTTCGTTTTGTCCGAGTAAAAATAATGCAAAAACCAAGAAATAAAAAAAAGCATGAAAAACAGAACTGATGAATCAATTGACACTAACTTTCGTTTTGTCTGAGTAAAAATAATGCAGAAACCAAGAAATAAAAAAATCTTTGAAAACAGAATTGATGAATCAATTGACACTAACTTTCGTTTTTTCCGAGTAAAAATAATGCATAACCCACTAACAGAAAAAAATACATTACCAAATACAAAATAAAAAAAATAATGAATTGATTAAGTAAAAGGAGCCTTTCAGTGCAAGAACGGCTAAGGAAAAAGTATTAAATTTGAAATAGATAAATATCCAATTCCAAAATTAAGTATGAAAAAGAAAGAACCCTTTAAACAAAAACGAAACTATTCTAAATTGTTCTGCGAGCATGAATTAAATATAAAGAAAGCAAACGATAATGCTATAACTTCTATTTAATATTAATGGAGTTCGCATCGAATAAAATAAGAACAGAAAGAAAGCTGCTAAACTCGCAGGAATGGCGTTAGTTTTCCAAAAGGGGGGCCCCGATTTGCTCGACAGAGGGCACGACTTTCTGTCTCTTTTATATTTAAGAATTTTTAAAGAGTGCATAAAACCGTGTTCTATTTGACAAAGTTTACTAAGTCGTGAATAACAATTTATGTACTGATCAGAGATTAGTTTTTAAATTCACTATGCGTGACCAAATAAATTTGCTTTTTAACGTTTCATTTTCAAACGTCTCTGAATTTTATTTAGAATTTTACAGCTTTCCAGACCTTAATTTTGCCTTGGGTTCCCCTACTCGATCAAAAAAACCACCAAAATAGACGTAGAATTTGGTCGAAAAAGAGTCGCCAAGGGAAAAAGAGAATTTTCTTTGAGTGAACCACAGAACATTTTGAGCATGTTAATGGGATCATTATGCAAATAATCCTAAACTGTGATTTGCTTTAAAAACGAATTTTTGTATTCTCTAATACATAACTCTAGACTTATTGTATTTTTGAAAAGTGTATTTCACCCTAAATGTGGTGTTAAATTTACGTCTAGTTTTGAAGAGAGAAGCGAACCCAGTCAAGAAGGACACATAAAGAGAGAAGTGACAGCCGACGAAGAGTATTGCGATCATCAACAGTCAACCCATATGATACAGATTCAAGAGTCTTCGAGAAATGACAATTATTTGTTGGATATTAAATTAGAATAAGCATTTCGTTTTAAAAAAAGTAAAACTCATTCCAATTTAATGTGTTATGAACAGGGCCGTCTTACCAAATTTGAGCGCCCCGGCTTGGAGTAATTTGAAGCCCCGGCAAAACCGTAACTCGGAATTTCAGCGCCTCTGATTTAACGAAAATATCCACTTAATAATATAATTGAAGAGAAAATAAATAACCTGCGATTTCATTAACGCTTTACAATATTATAAATGGGAGCCTTTTCAAAATAGGATTTGCAAGTCAGCTCCCCCCTCCCCACTCGTATAAAAGATCAATTTTAACGAACACATTATAAATATAAAAAAATATCCATACACATTGCCTCTGTATGAATATTTTTGTGACTGATATACGTGTCTATTACTAACAATAGTTCAAAATTGACGGCTGTCCAGTTACAGACAGTAATCATATTTTTACTTTTAACATATCTAAAATTACAGTTAAATAAATTTTTGACTCAAAATTAAGATAAAATCAGTATAGTAAATTTTTAAACCCTTGAATCAATGGCGGCCGTTGACTAGAGCCCATTTAGCCATTGAATAAGACGGCCCTCTTTATAAATTTTGATAATGTTACAAATTTAATTTCTTATATATTATTAGAATAAGCATGATTGAAACCATTCTCTTGTGGCATTTCAAACCTACGTTCTTGGGTTGTCTCCCAAAAAAATGAACATTCTTCCATATTTCTTTATATATCTTCCTTATTATCTATTCTTATATTCTTCCATACTCAGAATCATCTTCGTAAAGACAAAACCAGTAGATGTAGAAGCACGGTTTTTACACGAGCGCTTTACTTTAAAAATTGACCTGCCAGAAATAGTGGTTTTCGAATAAAAATAACTTTTCCACAGCATTACATGCTTGTTATTCATTAATTAATAATTGTTTATTTCTGGACTCGTACTTTTTCTGCAGCTGCTTCACGATCGTCAGCGCCAAACGATTTTTGTGCATTTAAATATTTGTTGCAGGTGAATTCGGATATGTGTTTGAATATTTATTATTATTTTACTTTCCAAATATCCTACTATAAATTGCATTTTTAACAACTATCTGCTTTCTGAGTGCCTTTTTTCTGAAACTAATTCCATTCTAAATCTACTTTATTCGCCTATGAAAACAAACTTTACATTTTTGAATTGAATACTTCATAACTTTTATTCACATTCAATTTTGAATCAATAAGTATAATAGATTTAAAATTTATTTTCTTTGTGTATTTATTTGTGATTGTTGAGAAAACAAAGCGAAAATGAGTTTCGCAATGCGAAATTTTATGTACAAAGGACCGAAAATAAGTCGTGTTTGACCCTCGTATTCTCGACCGTTTCCTTCCTTTCCTTAAATTGTTTAGATTCCATATTATAATTATGAAATCGGAATGCAAAATTGTTTTTTTCCTGCCAGTTACTTCACAACAAAAATAAACAATTCCAAATTTTTAATGCCCTTTGGATAAAGTGTTTTAGTAAAAAGACAATTAATTAAAAGAATTGTTGGTAAAATATTCATATATACCGCATTGAGAAAGACTGTGCTTAAAATTCAGTAAAAAATGCTTATTTTTGAATACATTCAAACATCTAATAACTCCTAGAAAATGGTACTTAAAAATAAGCACACTTGCTTAAAAATGAAGACAGGCGAGTTCAAATTTAAGAACTAATTTCCTGTTTTCGAATAAAATGAATGGATGTTACGAAGCGAAAGGACTCCACAATCAGCCTGCTAGTTTTGCTAAATTTCAAAAATACGTTTTTGGATTCGCTGGGAGATTTTTTGAACTCAATGGCCTAGTAAAAATTGATTGTACGACTCTCTTATCCACATGCAAGAGCGAAAGGAGTTTTAGCCTGTTCAAGAACTATCCGCGAACTACCATAGCAAAGAAAAATTTAAAGGGTCCCTGAAATTTATGTTTTTAGTTATCACTTTCCATAACCTCTCGCCATTCCGTCAGACAAGCTACGCTCAATGTGGATAATCGGTTATTATACATAATAACCGGTGATTATGCATAATAACCAAGTAATCAATGCGCTTATTTTCAACGGATTGCTTTCGGCTCCTCTAACATCCTCTAAAGTTGGACTTAACATTTAAAAAATTAATTTTAATTAAATGTTTTGACATAGATTTTTGAGTTATTTAGTGATTTTATATTTCCTCTATTACGTAACTGAACGATTTTTTTTGATTTATGAATTTATTAAAAATCGTTTGAAAAGAATTTTATGAAGTCGTTTGTTCATATTTTGGAATTCTGTTTCACTTGCGTGGTGATTTCTTTGATTCTTCGCATTATTCTATTCTTTTTTTTGTTACATCTAGGATGTTTCTTCTTAATTGCAAATATTAGAACTGAGTAAATCTATTAATTGTTTACTATTCCTTGTTCTAAAAAACATTTGCCGCTAGTAGAGAAGCTACTAGGGCCAAATGCTTTATATTTTTTTACATTCTCTGATATATCTGTGTTCTCCCCTAATTTATTCAATATTCTAAGATTCAAGTAGCTAGAGAAGCTACTAGGTTCCGGTTCCCCCTCCTGGAGAAGCCATAGTATGTTTTTAAAAAAAATTAACAAAATTTGCCCGGTGTCTATTTCAGATACCGCAGGCATCGCGAGCTTAATTTCTCCTGCTTTCTTTGAGTAATTATAAAACGAAGATTCCTTGCATTCAATGAGCTATCGAAGCTACTAGGTTCCGGCTTCCTCTTCTAGCGAATACATAGGATATTTTTTTAAGTTAAAAAAATCTCTCCGCTGCCCACTTTAAATGCCGCAGGCATCGCGAGCACAATTTCTCTGTTCCATTTGAGTATTTAAAAGACACAGATTCCTTACATTCAATGAGCTAGCGAAGCTACTAGGTTCCGACTCCCGCTCCTAGCGAAGCCATATGATGTTTTTTTAGTTAAAAAAATCTGCTCAGTGTCCACTTTAGAGGGCGCAGGTATCGCGCTTGCGGTTTAAATTTTACATTTGAAAAAGGAGATAGTGCAAAGGCAACCCACAAATACTTTGGTTTCGAAAAGATTTAATTTTAAGCGATTCACCTTTAACTGTATTAAATAATTAATTTTGGTTAATTAATTACATTTAACAATGAAGTTTGGTAAATAAGATCACATGTCAATGTAATTTATCACATTAACCAAACTTCATTGGTAATTATGCATAATAACCGGTTAATGTCGTGTGTGAAGGTGCATTCGAATCGAGCAGAACTTCGTAATAGAAACTCAATCACTGTTATAGTATAAATTCTGAAATTTGATATTTTATATAAAAACAGTCTGTATTAAAGTAACGAGCTTTTTATTATATATTTGATGACGGAATTTCAAATAAAGTATGAAAATAAATAAAAGAGTGTTTAAGAGTGACAGAATTTAAACGAAAATTTATCTAAAGTGGAGAATGAAGGACAACATTCAGATATCGCAATGATACAAAATGCATTTTCAAAGTCATAAATGGTGGTCAGAATTTATATTTGACATTCAGTCTTCATAACGATACATTTTGAAGTCGAAAGAAACACTTATTTCATAGTTAATAAAATACTCAAAATATTCTTAAAGGGGTTGTTAATATAGTTGCATTCGAAGGAAATAAAAAAATTAATAAATAAAACCAGCGGGAGTGGTCTCCCCTAAACTTTATCGTATACACTCTGACAACAGGTGGAGAAAAAATAAGCCAAACAGCAGAAAAAGCGCCAATTGGTAGCGACATTCTTTTGTGTCATAGTATGACAAAGAAAACCAAATATGCCATTTGAACGCCTTTTTTTCTACCGATTGAAACGGGAATTGGACACAGGGAATTCTACAATTAAGATTAGAAGACCACATACCAAATTTCAATGATCTAATGTAAGTTACTAAAAGATTTGCACACATCTAAGCACCTTTTAGCTTGGCAGCAATATCTCCGATCTGATTGTTACAAATTTACTAACGATAGTTGTAGTTGAAAATATCATGCACATTGGCAGAGTGCTTAAAAAATTCAAAAAGCATGAAGAACAGAACTGATGAATCAATTGACACTAATTTTGGTTTGTTACTTTATAACTTTACTTTTAACAACTACTTTCGTTCTGTCAGAGTAAAAATAATGCAAAATCCACTCAGAAAAAAATGCATTACGAAATATACAAAATAAAACTAACCGTAAATCAAATATGCAACTCTATATTTCGAAGTGAAAGAAAAATTAAAAGATAAACACTCCATAATTAATTCACTTTTATTCGAGAAGAATTTGGCAGCGAGCCAAGACAGAACGTATTGCGGGAAACCGGAACAGCAGTGCCTTTCTTTCACGTCGTACAATGGCGAAGAAATCAAATATGCAAAGTCAACCCTTTGACGGATTTGGCCCAAAATTTGATACGGACCTACATTCATGACGATAAAACAGTGTACCAAATTTTATCCATCTAGCTATTCAAGTTTTTGAGTTATAGTGTTCACATGACTTCGGACATACAGCCTTTGACGGATTTTGTCCAAAATTTGATAGAAACCTACAAATTATGTTTAAAGACCACATACCAAATTTCATCCCTGTAGCTCTAATAGTTTTCGAGTTATCGTGTTCACAGACAGACATAATTCCAAAATTGTGTTTTTCGGACTCTGGGAGGTCTAAAACGTGGAGATTCGTCAAAATCTCGAGTTCGAAGTTTTTGACGATTACAATACTTTCTCTTTGTATACTTCGTATACGAGAAAGTAAAAATCTCATAGATTTAAAAGTTAATAAATAGCGATAAATTTTCTAGTAACTATCTTAAAGTATTCTTATATTCTTAGTTCTTATGATAAAAAAGAAAAAGAAGAAACAACTGCAAATGGGGCTTTTTTCTGTCGTTTGTTTCATCGAAATAATTATATCAACCAATTCAACAATGTGTTAAACTGGCAATTAAGAGGAGGGAATGAATAAAAGAATATGGTTAAAATAAGTTTCAAGGGGACTGCAAGTTGTGCAAGATAACATAATTTTCCGAATGTTGATTTAATACAACTGAAAAAAGGAAATTACATTGAAAATGCTTATAAAAATCTGATAATAAATCGATCATTTTCAAAATTATATGCCAATATAATTCTGACACAGGAGAAAGCGGCGGCTGTGTGGTGAAGTTTCATATATTCGTGACAGCTTTTAGAGCAGATTTTCATGGCGCCATCTGTTGACTGTATAGAGAACCAAAAACTAAATTTTGCAAAAATTGTATTAAAAATAATTGAAATTAAAACACTTTATGTACATTTAGTTACAAATGATTGAATCACACTTTTTTGACGGAATTATTCATCACTCTTATTTGGGATTTTTTGATATTGTTTAGAAAATAACAGGTCGTCAAATATTCGTCATCCCTACATAAAATTTAACATTTATTATTTTCTCAGCATGTTTTATTCCAGCTAACATACAGCTGGCCATAAAATGTGCTGCGTCATTTTAATGTTGAAATCAAATGCATATTTTACAAGAGGAATGAGAAAGTGAAGATAGTACCGACAACATGTAATTAGAGGTTACATGACATGGTCAGTTATTTGACTCTATTAGGAACATTTATGTACACAATGAACAGACGAGGTCCAAGGTCACTAATAGAACATGGGTTAAATATCTACCACAATCTGAAGTTTAAATTTACTTTGTTAAGAGAACCATGAATATAAAAGGATGCAAGATTCAATTGAAATAATATTCCCGGCGAACAAGCTGGTCGCCGAAGGCGGCTAGTTTATAATATAATTATAATTAATGAAATATATTTAGTTGGGAAAATAATATTTAAACCCCTTACCAGTGTATCCTGAATTCAGTTCGTTCATCGAATTATGACGTTTCTACATTTATAATATAAAATTAAGTCATTCATCGACGCTATCATTCGATATAATAATGGCCCATAATACCAACGTGTTCTTTTGGCTCACAGTTGAAACAATACTACAGCACATTTCCATAACAGAAAGGGTCATACGGTACAGAATACTACATTATTAAGGGGTTAATATTAATTTGAGATACAAAATGGAAATATTTCATCTTTTTGAAGCAAAATAAGCAGTTGTTGAAGAATACTTTAAGAACTATGCGCTTGTTAATTGGAGAAAATCTCCAGGACTCCGGATAAAATCCTCTGACCTTTTATTTATTTCCAGATTTGTGGGTCATCCTGGTCACTATAAGAATATTTCATGCCGAATAATTTTAAAATTGCAGGGAAATCATGAGATTAAACGCTTGAAGAAAGGAAAAAAAAATCATTTCAATGTACCTCACACACAATAAAAACAAACAAACCTGAAATCGAATATCTGCTGCCACGCTTTATAAAAATATTACTTTGAAACAGGTGCGATAAAATATTTCAGAAATGCAATGAATGCCAAAGTGAAAATTTTGCTTTGTAGTTAATTTCCCAAGAAAAAAATGTATACCATCACAACCGTAAAAATTGCAAAAGCGCGTGAATAAAAGATTTGCTGAAATAATTAGATGGTTTGAATGTTAATTACAACAATAAAAACATTGTTAAAATTCATGTTTTAAAACATTTTGAAACATTAATTAAAATTGAAAAAAAATGTCACATGGAAATAAGATCGGTGTCATTGAAAAGCTAATTTTTTTTTTATCTTTAAGATGTTGTAAAAATGGTGTTTATGTGATAATAGGATCCGAAGTTATTCCGGAGAAACATTAAATTTAAAGTAATTTTGGAATAATTTAAATTCTAATTAAAATTTCGAAAAATCCTTTCTTAGTGAGAACCTACTCCCCGAGAAACAACCGCCTGCCAAATTTCAAGTTTCTAGTCCCAGCGGTTTGGGAGATTTCGTGATGAGTGAGTCATGGTATTTGCCTTTTATATATAAAGATTTAGTTTAACTGTGAATGTCTAACTAAAACTTAGCTGCAAGACGTTACAAAGGAAACAATACGATTTTTTTAAATCCCTGTCGTCAACTGAGGCTTAATGGAGCTAGGAGCATGGTATTATTTTTACCTCCCCCATCATATTTTGATTTAAAAATGACATCCCGGAAAAGAATACGATTTTTTAAAATTCCTGTCGTCATCGCAGGCTTAATGGAGCTAGGAGCATGGTATTATTTTTACCTCCCTTATCATATTTTGATTTAAAAATGACATAAACGCAGTAAAGTTTTGACTTCATGTAGTAAATCAATAGTTTTTCATGCTTAATTTATTGTAAGTGTAGAGTTAAATTTCTATGTATCCATGAATTAATATAAATGCTGTGGAATGACTCAAAATGCCGGAAATATCAGCAGAAAGAATTAGAGAGCATTGCTAAAGGCAGTCAAAAATAACAAGATCCGAGATAAAATTGGTAAAAATCTAAAATTGTTTCATATTTATAGAAATGTTTCTGCAATAGAAGTTTCACTTCAAACGACTTACGTTTATATGGATGAGGGAAACGCAGATTTTCCTCTTTTCAGTTATTGATTTAAAATATTTTTCTAAGTTTAAAATTGTTCCTTTCTTATAATCTTGTGTTTCTTTGCCATATGTTTATAAGGATAAGGTAAACACTGATTTTCTCTTCTCAATTATTGATTCGGAATAACATTTTCTTTAAAAGTTATTCTCTAGACTCATTCTATGTAATTAGTTGTTTAAATTGTTTTTTTTTTTTTTTCTTTATTTCATTGTGTTTCTGTAATCTTGAAAGATATTATGCTAGTACATTGCTGTTCTTTATGTTTTTTTTCTTGTAGTGCGCTAAACAGAAGCTTTCTGATGAAAAACTATAATACCATCATTATGATCGTAACATGTATCATCAATAATGTCCAAAACTCATAGATTCGTAACCGTTTTCCATCACATTGTACAGAGATCTATCTGGTATCTATATGACAATACCATTTGGAGACCTAATATACATTATGACTGAAAGGAAAACAACGAGACAACCATCTCTCAAAATGCGACCTATGGAATCGAACACAACAAGAACAAACAACCTTCGACACTCAACTCAAAGTTTTTTCAGACATGTGTGGGCGTGGGGTGTTAGCCACATACTCTGCATTGATTATGTTCACAAATATTATTATGATTCAAAATTTAGGAATTTGCAGCAGTATACCCTTTCACCATTGTAGATCAATTCTTTTACTAAATTGAAATAATTATTCATTATAAGTTAAGTCT
>BGPR01029165.1:0-16199 GCA_013235015.1 Araneus ventricosus | reverse complement strand
TATGAACGCTTGTTGTGGCGAACAGAAACGAAACGAAAGGTTGAAACTTGCGCTCCACTGGACAGTATCCCAAAGAGTGTCTGTAGTGCAACGGTGTAGGTGATGACGCAACACCACGCACCGACTGTGACGTCAAACATCTACCTCGACATGTTGCAATTGTATGCAGTTCCACAATTTCCAGAAGGTGCCATCTTTCAACAGGACGTCGCTTCTCCACACTACGGCAACATTGTTCGTGAGTTTCTGAATACAACATTCCCCCAGCGGTGGATAGGCAGGGGTGTTGTCACAGCATGGCCATCACGATCCCCGCACCTAACGCCATTAGACTTTTACTTGTGGGGTTATGTGAAGCAACATGTGTACAGTGAACGTATCAACGACATTAATCACTTAAAACAGAGAATCACGGACGTTATTCACTCTGTTACACCAGACGTCCTTACTGTGTGGGAAGAACTGGACTATCGTTTAGATGTGTGTAGGGCAACAAATGGAGCCCACATCGAACTGCGCTGAACAGGTACGCAAACCGGAGAGTTTTCCTTTTATTTGGTGAAGATGTCACCTGTCTATCTTGTTTCGTTGCTTTCCTGTGATCGATCAAAAGTGCACCATGATTTTACTGACACACTATACTTAAACGCCCACACCATTCTACAAACAGTCCAACAGGGTTCAAGGAATGACAATTCAAACAGCAAATACATACTCTTAAAAGGATATTTAGAAGAAAAAGTAGAATGAAACTTTCACCCCCTACACATCATTTTCACCCCACTTGAACTTCGTAGACCATCTGCCAACTCGGCCGAGATTTTCGGGTCTATTCTGGTACCCCCCGGTTGGGTGGGGGACGTGACATTTTACTCACCGTAACAACGGGAAAAGTGACGTCTACCACCCCAACCGCGGGTACCAGAATAGACCCCTTTGACATTATCTGCAACATATCCCTAGCAGTCCCGAAGTCGTGTCATGAGAACTATTGTAATACGTTCGAGCGATTTTTACTTCCTTTATCTGATTTATGAAACATTTTATTGAAGCTTCGCAGTAACCAAGTTATACAGTATAAGTATATTTGTACATTGTAAAGCTGTATTAGTTGTTTAACTATATCTTGTTTAAAATAAATGTTCTTTTTTTTTAAATTTTCTCGCATTTTCATTCAACCATACTGTTATAAGGTGATAAAAAGGATGTATTTGGAAGTTTTAATTCAAAAAGAACATATTCAAAAAGAACATATTCAAAAAAGATTTACGTTTGTTGGGGAAAGTTGGTGAAATTATTTTTAGGAAGAAAAAGAAGACCAGTATAAGAAAAAAATATGGATCCTGAACAACGCCGGGTTTTCAGCTGGTTAAATATCTATTTTATTTTTCAGGTGTCTTGGAAATCGCTCTCGTCGAATAATAGCTGATATGTTATAACCAGAAAATATCAAAATTACGACATCAAAAAACATACCTTCAGTGGAAAAGGCAATCAACATAAATGAAGACCCATTTAATAAAATGAAGACCCATTTAATAAAATGAAGACCCATTTAATAAAATGAGGACCCATTTAATGGAAAATGTTGAAAACATACCTTCAGTGGAAAAGGCAATCAACATAAATGAAGACCCATTTAATGGATTTAACCATTTAATGGAAAATGTTGAAAACATACCTTCAGTGGAAACGGCAATCAACAGAAATGAAGACCCATTTAATAAAATGAAGACCCATTTAATGGATTTAACTATTTAATGGAAAATGTTGAAAACATACCTTCAGTGGAAAAGGCAATCAACGTAAATGAAGACCCATTTAATAAAATGAAGACCCATTTAATGGATTTAACCATTTAATGGAAAATGTTGAAAACATACCTTCAGTGGAAAAAGCAATGGGTGCGATTAGAGAATTTCGCTCTCTCTTGAGTAAGTAAACTCTCAGAAAGTAATAAATTATCTGATAAATAATGTTAACACAACTAAATGTATTAGAAATTTAATACAGTGTAGATAAATTTATTCCAATAATCTTTACGGATACTTATCAATATATTAAGCCTTTAAGAGTGGCACTTTTTTCTGCTATCTAATAATATCCTGTTTTGGAAAGGGGCTGTCGTTTTCATTCATATAAGAAGTCATAGAATACTTGAGATGCTTATGGATTCTACGTAATTTTTGTGCAAATTATAAAACTAATTAATGATTAAATTTTAATTTATAAGCGTAAAAATGCGATAATTCGATGCACCTCCATATGAAGGCCCCGGCCTTTAAGGGGTTAAATAAGTTAGACAAAGTTTAAAAGCTGACAAAAAAAGAAAAGAAAACATGTTCAGACTAGTTCTCAAATTTGAAATTTAATTTTATTACCTAAGAAAATAAAGAGCAAAAAATAAACTATTGATTTAAACAGCAAAAGAATTACTCGGCTCTTCATCTGTCGCGGATCAGTTTGCGTTTACCATGTAATCACGGACTGATTTTATTAAAACTGTGGCTTCCTAAATCATGTACAGTAGACTCTCGATTAACCGGGATCGGATTATCCGGGACGACCCCCCCCCAAAAAAAAGGAAGTGTAGATTGCGGCCGTTGGAATGTGCGGGAAGGCCGCATTCTTCTCAACCCTTCAAATTGTATTGGACTCGTCCAGCCGACATTGAGTCCAGCCAACCGGTTTTGGATCCAGTTTATTATATTGATGCTGCATGGAAATTAGTAAAAAGCATCACGGTAAGAAATCATGGAGGGCAATTTTATCGGATAAGGAAAATGAAAATCCTACAGATAACGAAGATAGTGCTCATTTGCAGAGAAAAATCTTAGAAGATTTGAGAAAGTTAGACTGTTCTGAAAATGTGGATGAAGAAGCAGTGGAACAGTGGATTAACGAAGATTCGACATTGGAATGTTGCGAAGTTTTAAGTGACGATGATATTGTGTCCCGTGTAACTTGTGGTTCAGAAGAAACAAGGAATTTCGAAGAATGTCCTGAAAGTGATGAGGAAAATCTTGTAACTCATCAAAAATTAAGTCACGGTGACGCATTAGTACACACTGAGGCGTTACTTAATTACTTGGAGAAAGAAGATGAAAGCACACCTGCAGAAAAAAATGATATTGAGAAATCTGCGTAGTATAATTGGTCGAAGAGTAAATGAAAAACAAAACAGACTTCTATCATTTCATTCTTCACAAAACAGTGGGGTAAACTACATCTCTGTTTTTCGTTTTAATTGTACGAATTGCAAATCTAAATAACATTAAAATTTCTTGTTAATTCTTTTTCTTTTGTAGTAATTAAGTTATTAATATCTTACTGTATAACAATTTTACATTTTTTTTATCATTTTTCCAAAATTTTTCATCAAAATTTGCATAAATTGGATTATCTGGTATATTTGCTTATCCGGGACGAAGCGGTTAACCGAGGGTCTACTGTATCAAACGAGAGTGACATTTCTTATGTGTAGTTTCAATTCTTTTTAAAGTTGGCGAAACAAGAAACAAGTCAATGTCTTGAAACATTAGAAACCATTCATTCGAGAGTGTATTAAATGGGAGTGACATTTCTTATGTGTAATTTCGATTCTTCTTAAAGTTGGCGAAACAATAAACAAGTCAATGTCTTGAAACATTAGAAACCATTCTTTCGGGAGTGTATTAAATGGGAGTGACATTTCTTATGTGTAGTTTCGATTCTTCTTAAAGTTGGCGAAACAAGAAACAAGTCAATGTCTTGAAACATTAGAAACCATTCTTTCGGGAGTGTATTAAATGGGAGTGACATTTCTTATGTGTAGTTTCGATTCTTCTTAAAGTTGGCGAAACAATAAACAAGTCAATGTCTTGAAACATTAGAAACCATTCTTTCAAACGAGGCAATAAAACACAGAAATTTTTCCTAAAATGATTACTTTTAATGCAGATACCTTAAATATCTTTTGGAAGCTACGTGTATCTACACTGTGAAACATTCCGAACTACGACACCGGATTCCACAAATGATTTTATCTTGATAGGAATGATAAGAATTAGCAGCGCTTCCTACTTCCGCTGTTTGTCTTATAAACAATTATCTTGAGCTACAAACGGTAAGTTGATACATTATGTTCTTACTTTTTCAATTCCTACTCTTAGTTCACACTCTCCCTATATCTTGTTCAAATTTTGCAATCGATTTTAAACTAACTTCCCGATGAGCTGGAGACTTGAAACTTTAAACAGAGCTCAGAACTAGATGACAATGCAATATTAATTCGCTTTCTTGTCTGTCTGTCATTTCATATTTTGCAGTACGTTTTCATTATATCTCGAAAACTATTAACATTACAGACTTGGTTCTTGGATATATGGATAGCCCATGGGATCATCGAAGCACCCCCATAATTTAGCCATATCTTTGCGCATGCGCAGTACGTTTTTCATTATATCTCGGAAAACTATTAACATTACAGACTTAGTTCTTGGGTATATGGATGACCCATGGGGTCATCGAAGCACCTCCATATTTCAGCCATATCTTTGCGCATGCGCAGTACATTTTTCATTATATCTCGAATCACCTAAGTAGGAATTGACTTTAAAATTTTTTTTATATTACTTGTTATTTGGAAGAAGACTAATAGTCAAATATGGATCGTTTCAGGCTAAAACGATACGTATTTGACTAAAGCATCATTCTTACCAGTTTTGATCTCGGTAAGAATGATGCATTAGACTTGAATCTTCCAGCGGGCGTGCGTTTGCAAGAGATACTTGAATTGTGCATCTTATTACATATTTTTTATCGTTATTTTATACATTTAAGTGCAATTTTATTTATAAAATCTTTGTTTGCTTTTAGGCTAATAAATACAGATAACGTAAATAAAACTTGCATTTACAGTCGGACCTCCATTTAACGAAGTCGCTAAACCCCGGAAAAAAGTTCGTAATATGGAAAATTCGTTAAATAGAGATTCAGCTTTTAAAATACTTTAAACTACACAAAACAGATTTTAAATTCGTAAACACTAAATATTATTATTAAAAAATTAATTAATCACTCCCTTATTTTGTAAATTAATATCTATTTGTTTTATATATCTTACCCATCAAAAAGGAATCTGCAAGGAAAACCAGAATAAAACAAAACATTGTCCGATAATACACAGTATTTTCAATTTAAAAAAATAATTTTATATTAAAATTATTGAGTTTTAATGACATTATCGCATTTATTTCAGCAAGTAATTTTAAGCATACATTACCACATGCGTCCTTAAATTTAATTACTGATAATGTTCGAGGACACGGGACGACTCCATTGAGGGTGAAAGGGGGATATTGAAAGTTTCTCTAGTGAAGTGGATAGTGGGGGGGGCGTAAAGGTTGCACCTCCTGGATGAAATGAAAATAATAACTGCGATTTTACTGCTCTCGATGAGTTAGGAGGCTGGTAAACCCAGTTCAAGGTCATTGATCACCACAAAATGTGTTAAAAGAAAGAATAAGTTTGAAATGTTCAGAAATATTTTGAGAAATAGGGAGAAAAAAAAATATTGGATCACAAGAAAAACTTCGTTAAATAGAGAATGCACTTCGCTATTTGGAGGTTATTTTGCGAAGAAATTCGCAAAAGGAAAGTTCCAAGGGAAAGTTCGCAAAATAGAGGTTCGTTAAATAGAGGTCCGACTGTATTTTTGTAAAATAACACGATATATAAATGTAATGCGATGCATGATAAGTAAAATTTGCGTAAGCGCTCCCGCTGGAAGGTTAACTGATTTTTGTTAGATTAACAGTTGTACCAAAATATCAGAGGAATCCAGCGGCGGTTTTCCGCAAAGGTGTTAGAGGTGGTCACCACGTACCTCAAGACTCTCTGTTAGGGAGGGAGGGCTCAAAATCTATTCAACATACATCGCAGTACTAAACCGATGGCGAATTTATGATATGACAGCTTCGTTCCTATATGACTCTACAGTGTGATGTGAACCTTCCTTTATC
The DNA here is from genome assembly GCA_013235015.1 of Araneus ventricosus. Taxonomy (NCBI): domain Eukaryota; kingdom Metazoa; phylum Arthropoda; class Arachnida; order Araneae; family Araneidae; genus Araneus; species Araneus ventricosus. Next base: position 10,197 of record BGPR01029165.1, on the reverse strand, counting down.
ACAAGAGACAATCGATGAACGTTATTTATTTCTCTCTTTTCTAGGTCAAGTCACACGTTTTTGCTAAACCATAATAATGTCATTAATGTCTTTTTATCTTTATTTTTTACGCCCTTTGTTTGTTTTCCATGTTCCCAGCTTACAATTCATTGTAGTATGCTTTCTTTCATCGTGTGTTTGTGTATATTTTTGTCGTTTATGTGTTCGTAGGCACTGTAAACAAGCCAATCTGTATTTTTTTTAGTGATCTATACTTATAAAAGGCAATGTTTGCGTGTGTGTGCGATATCCAGACGAATATATCTCACTTACAGCCATGAAATTTAGCACACAAGTAGACGTAATGGTGACTCAATGCACCTCGAAGCCAGAATTTTAAAATTTAATCTAAAATTTTTTTTATTTAATGTTTTGTGTTGTTTTGGGTCATTTTTGGCACGTTTACGGCTGTAGTATCTTTTTTAATGATCGTTGAAAAACAATCAATGCACCATCGGATAGAACATGCAATTTTCGTTCTAATGAAGTTTGTTTTGAATTCCCAACATAATGCTTTGTGTTGTTTGGGGTTATTTTTGGCACGTATACGGCTGTAGTATGTTTTCTAATGATCGTTGAAAAACAATCAATGCACCATCGGATTGAACATGCAATTTTCGTTCTAATGAAGTTTGTTTTGAATTTCCAGCATAATTTACTGAATTTAGAGAAAATTTTAAATATTAATAACTTTTATGGTAATTTTTGATAGGGGTTTCTTGAAATTCTGGCATCCGACGTTCTAAAAACTCTATAATTTATATTTTTTTCAGCTTATAACTGGAACGTTTCTGTCGGATTTAGAACAAGATCGGTTTAAATATCTTATTCCGTTTTTCAAAATTAATTTTTCTCTGATCAATTCAAACAGTTTTTTTGCTAGAAAGATTTGACAGCGACAGTTTCTCCGGACGATCCCAGAATGCATTGTTGCTTCCTCGCAGGAGGTAACGTAATATGCTTTCATTCCCAGCATGCATTTCTGCAATCTGATTCCTTCCGGTAACGTCATTACATTCGCGTCATTGCCGAGAGGAAAAATAAGCGGGAAAATCAATAATGTGTATCTTTTGTTTTTATTTTGTTTACAAAACATTTTCGTGTCATTGTGGGCATCCCCCCCCCATTTTGTCGAAGTCATGATTCTTTGGGCAACGCCGTGCGCGTACTGCTAGTTCTTGATAAAGGTGACGTCTTCATACCATCCAACCGTTCAGTGGCCGTTATGGTTACAGTCACGAGGGTATGAGACGGTGTTCTAGTTCTAGCCTTGTTCCTAGAATAATCCACTCCTCGCATAAAATTTTCTCTTCTCTTTCTTCTCCTTTAATAAAATAAATGAATGAAAACAGCAAAATGAAAAATTGAGGATAAATAAGGTAAAATAAATAATTAGCATATGATTCCAGATATATTTGCAGATGTTAGCTATTTGCATGCTGTTGAAAAGTAACAATGGTTGTGTTAATAGTAAAATAATTCCGTCATTACTTATCTGATTTGCTGAGGGCAAAATGCAAAAATTTATTAAATTTCAAAGCAAATGCTCCAATTTATTTAAACGCTAAACCATTTTCATCCAATTAATGTTTATTATCATTAAAACTCGTCTCGGGATTGCCATGGTATGTCATCACAACATTATACAAAATTGAATTTAATAATAATTTTAATTCATGATTAGAGGAAACAACCTTATTTTAAGTTACTTCTATATAAATATAGTTTTAGGCAGGTACATATTGTATATATCTCTACTAATAATAAAAGTGAATGTGTGTGTGTGTTGGTCTGTTGTGTCTGACTTCATTGTCTAATTCAAGGGTTTTCAAGGATTCTGATACACACATGTGCACTTCAATGGCGTAGCGACTGGGGGGGGCAAAGGGGAATTTATTACAGATTTAGGAGAAGCCATCCCAGATAGCACGTACGTTTGCACTAACTTTGATTTTTACTTGATATTATCTTGTCATGGCAAATTTGACGCGTCAAAGTTGAAGCGCAACTGCTGCAAACTAACAATGCAGAATCCGTCAACCCTCCTTACATAACAAGTTTGCGACAAGTTCGCCACGGCGAAAATAGACAACTAGCGCCACCCCTCCTTGCAATGCAAGTTTGCTGTGAATTTGTCATGACAAGTTCACAGCACGATTGCAAAACAAGTTTTATGAAGATCACTAAAACAGAGAAAGATCTTTCTCTGTTTTAAAAAAAAACCCTCCGATTTTTAATAGCATCTCCTAGACCGTCCTTCTTTTCATTAATTCAATAAATCAATGATAATTTGTGAAAAAACTAACTTTCTTATTAAAAAAATTTTGAAACATTTTCCATCTTTTTACTAAATATAGAACTCGCACTTTAAAGAAAACTATATCGCCTTTTTCTTAATGTTGAAATTTTAACGTTTATAAACAAAATTAAACCTGAAAAACAGTCAATGTTTGTTGAAAAATAATAACTTACATTTTGTCCCATTTTAAAAGTAATTACTTTTGAATCCTAAATTCATAATTTATTCTACTGGCAAAACGTAGTTATTAGCAGAAACCGCTCTCTCTTTGACTTCAAATCATATTCTCAACACAAAATTTAAAAAAAATAATGAAATCAAGAAAACAGTTTAAAATAAATCGTATGCACGATGTATTAGCGAAACATATCTTCTTCTCTCATAGTTTATCTGGCCGGGGGTTAAAGCGTCTGCTTTGGAAGCGGTAGGTCGCAAGTTCAAATCCGAGATTTTTTCCGTACTCCGTTTTTGCTATGTTTGCAATGAGTTTGACGTGGCAAGCTTGCTGCAAAATCGTCGCGTGGTGACTTCGTCGCTTCTGCAAGCTTTTTTCAAACTTGTTTCAAGTTTGCACTCTTGTTGTGTCAATCTTGCTGCAAGCTTGATGCAAACTAAAATTGCTATCTGGGTACGTTTGCACCAAGTTTGATTTTTACTTGATATTACCCAGATAGCACGTAAGTTTGCAGCAAGTTTGATTTTGACTTGTCATGGCAAAATTTGACGCGTCAAACTTGAATCGAACTTGTAGCAAGTTCGATGTGACAAATAGCGCCACCTCCTTTGCAAATCAAACTTGCTGCAATTTTGTAAAGCAAGCTTCTTGCAAAGATAGCACAATAAAGAGATAATTATCTTCGTCTCTGTTTTAAAAAACATCCGATTTTTAATAGCATCTTGTAACGATCCCATTGGACGATTGCAGCGCCACCTCTCTTGCTGAATATTTTTACCATGATATTCATTAGTTGGACGATGGACATTTCCCTGTCTGGGATTGAGTTATTGCCCCCCGTTTGTAACATTAATTATAACTATGTTTATTTACTGTAAATATTAATTTTGTGTAATGTGAAGTGTCTTTTGTGTAGTGACTGTTTATTTGTTAATTAAAAAATAGTTTAAAAGTAACTTTGTTTTTCCCCAAATCAATTTTGTCTTTGTTTATTTATTTTCTTTTAGAGCTAGCCGAAATTTTTAAATAGTTGCTACAATCTCCTAGACCGTAAATCTTTTTTATTAATTCAATAAATCAATGATAATTAGTGAAAAAAAATAACTTCTTTATAAAAAAATTTTTTGAAACATTTTCCATCTTTTTATTAAATATATCACTCTCACTTTAAAGAAAACTATATCGCCTTTTTCTTAATGTTGAAATTTTAACGCTTATAAACAAAATTAAATCTAAAAAACAGTCAGTGTTTATTGAACAATAATAACTAGACATTTTGTCCCATTTTAAAGTAATTACTTTTGAACTCTAATTTCATAATTGATTCTACTAGCAAAACGTAGTTATTAGCGAAAATCGCTCTCTCTTTGACTTCAAATCATATTCTCAACTCAAAAAATTAATGAAATCCAGAAAATAGTTAAAAATAAATCGTATACGAATCGAATCGAACGATGTATTAGCGAAATCTATCTTCTCCTCTCGGAGTTCAACTGGCTCAATGGTTAGCGTCTCCGCTTCGGAACCGGGAGGTCGCGAGTTCTATCCCGGGTTGTGATTCGTACTCTGTTTTTGCTATAATTTGCAATAAGTTTGCACGGCAAGCTTGCTACAAGTTCGTTTCATGGTGACTTCGGAGCTTTCGTTAACTTGCTGCAAGCTTGCACACTTGTCATGACAAATTTGTGGCAAACTTGCACTCTTGTCATGACAAATTTGTGGCAAGCTTGCTGCAAACTAAAATTGCTATCTGGGTACCTTGTCAAGGCAAATTTGAAGCGAACTTGTGGCAAACTAACAATACAGAATCGCCACCCTCGTTTGCAAAACGAGTTTGCAACAAGTTCGCCGTGACGGCTAGCGCCACCCATCATTGCAATGCAAGCTTACTGTGAGTTTGCAAAACAAGCTTGATGCAAAGATCATAGCACAAAGAGATAATTTTCATTGTATCTGTTTAAAAAAAACATCCGATTTTTAATAGCATCTCCTAGACCGTCCTTCCTTTTATTAATTCAATAAATCAATGATAATTTGTGAAAAAACTAACTTTTTCATAAAAAAATATTTTGAAACATTTTCCATCTTTTTACTAAATATAGAACTCGCACTTTAAAAAAAACTATATCGCCTTTTTCTTAATGTTGAAATTTTAACGTTTATTAACAAAATTGAACCTAAAAACAGTCAATGTTTATTGTGAAATAATAACTTACATTTTGTCCTATTTTGAAAGTAATTACTTTTGAAACCTAATTTCATAATTTATTCTACTAGCAAAACGTAGTTATTAGCAAAAATCGCTCTCTCTTGGATTTCAAATCATGTTCTCAACACAAAATTAAAAAATTAATGAAATCAAGAATAAAAAAAAAAAAAGAGTTTAAAATAAATTGTATGCGCGATCTATTAGCTCAATCTATCTTCTCCTCTCGCAGTCTAGCTGGCTGAGTGGTTTAGAGCGTCATGCTAACAAGCGCTAGGTCGCGAGTTCTAATCCGAAGTTTTATGTTCGTACTCTGTTTTTGCTATGTTTGCAATGAGTTTGACGTGGCTAACTTGCTGCATGTTCGTCGCGTGGTGACTTCGTCGCGTCTGCAAACTTGTTTCAAGCATGCACTCTTGTCATGTCAAATTTGTTGCAAGCTTGCAGATTTGCAGAGCAAGCTTGCTGCAAACTAAAATTGCTATCTGGGTTATCCCCTATTCATTCCAAAGTTCTTTTCAATCCGAAATCAGAAAACAGATGAAAATTGTCATCAATAGACGGGCTAAAATTGTTGCCGATCTGATTCGGTCAAGAGAAAAAAAAAAAAAAATGGCACCTTCCTAGAAAGGCCTCCATATTCTTTTTTTCATCATGAAATATCTTAGGGGTCGGACTCTCGTGCCCAGGACCGATTTCTGGTGGAAGAGAAATTGAATCAACACAATATAAACAAAACAGAAAACTTTCCAATAAAGTGGATAAAATAGAACGTCATCAAGCACTAACTCAAAAAACTTTTTTTAGTTTAAAAAATTCATTCCTAAAGAGGGTAAATAAGAGAAAGATTCTAGGAGGGCTTTTCTTCAAATCAAACCCAATCAATACCCATACTTCGTTGCAGAGTGACACAATGGCGAATTCAATATTGTCTGAATTCTTAAAGCAGCAAAGAAATGAGTTTACGTCTAAAAGAAATAATAGAATTGAATTAATATTTGTGAATTCAGGAAGAAAATTGTTATGTAATTTGTTAAAAAAATATTGCAATGTTAGAATTCTTTTTATTCTGTTCTTTTCCCTTTACTCAAGGACTGACATGACTAAGAGAGTTTGAAACCTGACAGAAATGATTCGACGGATCTCAGCTTAACAACGACTCTCTACCTGTTGTAGGCCATTTTAACCAATTAGAAACAGGAGTAAAACCAGCTTTTACAGAGAGCTATGTAATTCCTCTTGTTGACTGACTGTTGACAGAGAAAAAGAAACTAGGATCAAACCGGTGTCTCCTCATACTTTATTTATTTATTCAGCTCGTACTATTGTTCTCAACGATGTCTGAGTAAGTAAACAGTTCGAAATTTCGAATTATTTTTCATGAATTTCCTTATTTTCATTTGTTTATGGTAATATTTTCTACTAAAATGTATTGTGATTTTCGGTCAGATTTGAAAGCCCGCGTCCTTTCCACCACCAATTAAGAATTTAATTGCTTCTGATGCGAATAGTAGTGACAGCGGTAGATTGAAACTAGATATTTAAATATAATCTAGAATTGGTTCTGTTGCATTTTATTTGTGAACGTCCATATAATCAAGCACTGAGTTTTTGTTGCTTTTTTTATGTGCATAGTAAGTTGACCCATTCAGTAATTAAAAATTACATGATATTTTGATGATAGTCGCTCTCCCGGAATTTATTAAGTGATTGAAATTTTATGCATTTATTAATCTCTATAAAGATTGTCAAATAAATGCCTTTACTTCAAGAATATATTTAAAAATTTAAGTAGAAAATATTGTTGCATTAAATTACATATCTAAATTTAAACTGAAGCATTATGGAATTTCTGCAGTTAAAATTTCTAGGTTATAAAATTGAAGAAATTTAACGAATAACTCTTAATAACATTATTTTATTTTCTGTTTATTGTCCAAATTTCCTGTATGAATGTATCATGTTGCCTATATAAAATATATAATTGCTGTACTTTCTAATCTTTAGCCAAGGAAGAATCTTATTTCTGTTTAATTTATAAAATATTTTTTCCCTTATTCTTCATAGATAAATGAATGTGAAAAATTTAGATGCTAAAATGTACATTTGAAAATGGCTGTCTTGTTTTATATAGCTAATAATAAAAGAAATGTTATTTTATATTGTCAATTTTGTTTCATTGGAGAATGTGATATATCGCACTTTAATTTTGATGCTTTGAATTAAGATGACAGGAATAATATTAAGTAATTATTGCACCTATTTTTAATATCTTCCTTCTGTTCATTTATGAAAGTTGTCAGAATATTTGTTAAATGTTCATATGCATGCAGTTTTTTGACAGAGCTTGTTATGTAATGATATAAATTTGAAACTTTTTACTTAGATTTTACTAGTATTACTTTAAATGTTTTAAGTTTCATTATGAGTCTTATAAACAAGTTATTTATCTGTATAAAGGTTTTGAATAAATATAAGTGCTGTTTATTTAAACTTTTTCAAATGTAAGTGATGAAAATTAAGTATTTAATGCCATAAATAAGTCCATTTGGATATCTCTTCATTTACTGAATGGTCCGAGGATGTATTTATTAAATCATATAAACATTAATTTTTTTAGGTATTGATATTGTTCAGTTATTTCATAATGATAAAAAAGTAGTATTTATTATTTTTATTTGTATCTAAATCACATAAAATAAATTTTAAGATCAGAATAATTGTTCTTTAAAAAATTATATTGAATTTTTATTATGTTTCAGCAGTAAAGCTGTGACGTTGGCTTTCATTTGCTGCAAGCCTGAAAAGATAAATCCTGACCTTTCTCCAGTTATCTTGCATCATGGTTGTATGAGTTCTAAAGAAAGATGGAGACCTGTTCAGCAAGACTTGGCAAATTCTACAGGCAGAATTGTAAGCAATTTGATAGAAAAATTTTATGCAAATGCTGTGTGCTGTGTTTTATAATTGCAAAACTATAGACTTTTTCAGTATTTTCTATTGTTTTGTTTAATCTTCAGTTTTGATGAGTTAAAAATTCTTACTTTTGCCGTTATAAATTTGTTTTATTTTAAGCAGCTTTATAAAGAAATTTTTAGTTTAACCTTGTTCCAGGTTCCCACAGTCCTTGAAAACTCCTTGCATTTTGTTTACCTTACTCAAGGCCCTGGAAAAGTACTAGATTTTTTGTTGGATCCTTGTAAAGTCCTTGAAAAATAAGCAAACTGTCCATCTAGGACACCATAAATGTTGATCTATTACCATTTTTTTGGGACGGAAGAGAAAACCAGTTTATGATTTGGTTCTGTCTGGAGAGTTCCACCACCAATTCAAAAGGTGCTTCTATGGGAATGTGGTCAATTATCCTTGCAAAATCCTTGAATTTTTTCCTCAATAAGAGTGGGAATTCTATTGTGGGCTGATATGATATATATTTATGTATATAATTGTTAAAACTGATATTCTGTAATTATTTAGTGAATTTTTTTTAAAAAAATAATTATATAGTAACTTGTTATATGAAATTTTTCCAAAAATTTCTTAGTTAATATGAATTGCAGTGAACCACATCTTTGTATTAATTATTTGCCTTATGGCTTCACTCCATTGAGTTTTACTAATTGTCTGAGATAAATTTTTTTAACTTCTGAGTTGGCAAATGTATTATAGGTTCATAATCTCTGATAGCAAAAAAGGGCAATATTTCAAATGGATTGATTTCTTTAGCATTGCATATAAACACAAAATTGGCACATTATTTATTTTTTAAAAAATGTATTCTTTACAAGTGTTCACTTAAATGCATATTAAATAAAATAAAAATTCAGTTTTTGAAATATGTGTATTAATAAAGTTTTTTTTAAAGCCCTGTGCTTTATTCACATTTTTTTGTATGAAATTTTATGTCAGCATGTAGAATTAATTATGAATTGTTTTTTCTTCTGTGAGGGAAGGTGTGTTTTCTATAACAAATAACTTTATTTAAGTACTGTAAGTGGCTGAAATTGTTTGGAAACAAATGATAATTGACAAAACAATGTCTGTTTTACGCATTGTCATCTTTATGAAAAGGATAAATTAACTCCTAGTAATTAGCATCAAAATATAATGCTGACAACAAGGGTCAGCTCTGATTTTGGTTTCTAACTCGATTTTTTAAATTTCAAAATAAAAAAAATGTCTTTGGCATGGGAAGTTCACATATCACAACAGAAAAATACACAAAAAATGAAAATAGAATTGTGATATTATTAAATTGAATTTAATGAACGTATCAAATCACTATTGTTTTTATAAAACAATAAAAAAAAGTATTTTAAAAGTAATATCAAATGGTAAATATCTGTAGAAGCAATTGATGAAACCATGAAAGATGGAAGATTCCTTTTAAATGCTAAAAACTGCATAAATATGTCAATAAGTGTATCAGGAATTGAATAACGACTACAACAGACTTGTCTATAGGACCTGTGCTATCCGTTGAAAAATGATTATTATCCAGTCTCTTATGATGTTTCTAATCTGATACAGCATGGATGAGTGGACAAAAAAATTTCTATATTCATTATTAACATGAAAAATAAATAATGTATCAAATTTGATACAACATGCAGTGAAGGGTTAATTATGACACTAATTTGTAGTTAATTTATCTTGATGCATCTAAAAATGACTTTAACTTTGCCCTAACACATATCAATTTCTTTTTATTTCAAGTATTGGTAATGAACAATATAATAAAAAGTTCACAATGTCTTCAATCAAAAAGAAACACAAAATTTGTTCATAATAATTTCAATGAAATATGTTTATTTAGGATCACTTTATTACTTTCAAAATTTATTTTGCTTAGTATGTAATGGTTTTTACAATTTCTCCTATTATGCTTAGTTTCAACAGGAAAGTTTTATACATGTTAAGATTAACATTTCTGCTGCATGTTCCAACTTAAAACTTATTATATTTATTTCATTTGATTGTTAGAATATTAGTAATGCAAACTGTTGCAGTTTACTTTCTTATTAAAAACTGTGTATAATTGACTGAATGCGGCTTAAAAGAATTCAGTATTGTGCTATTTCATGACATCTTATTTAAATTACTTACAGTTTCTCTCTGCTGTGTGAAAACATTGCATCCTCAATGTGGCAATTTGTTTACTGCACTAGATAGAGTAAAATCTTAATTTTCATTTAAAACTGTGCCATTTAAGTTTTTTCATTTACAGTAAGGCACTTTTATATGTTTCTCATTTATATGTCATTTCATTTATATGTTGTTTCATCATAGTCCTGAATTATTCCTATCCATTATAATGTTAAAGTACTTCACTTATATGATGCAAAGCTTCGGTTATATGTCGATTTCCCCATTCTGAGAGGTGAACATTTCCTCCTTTCTAGTATGCGAGCTGTGATAAAGATATCATGAGTGAAATTATTCACAGTTGATGAATTAATAGAAGAGAAATTTTCTGTT